>CABFPE010000484.1:494790-511530 GCA_900660155.1 Hofstenia miamia
AAGAAAGCAACAAAAAATAGTTGAGAAGCCAAAAAAAAGGTTGAGAAATAATAATTGTGAAAGAGTATATGTTGAGGGGATGATAACTCCCTGCCAACTATATAGGGAAAACTTATAAACATACAACTGAAAGATTTAAGAAATGAAATTGAAAGCAATTTGTGTGGTTAAATTTTTTCTCCTTGGTGGCTTTTATTTTCCAATCGCTGCTCTGTTGCTTCCTTTTCACTTTTCCTTTGAGTTATTTCAGAGTTTTGAAAGAGTATCACTGTGTGTTTCCTCTCCATTGCCTTTGTTCTTATTTGTCACGGTCGCCATGTAACATCCTCCACCTGGCCTATTTGCACCGTGTATTATTGTTGATAATTATCACTCAGTAAATTGCAGGTGAGGAGTTACTAAGTTATTGAACCACCAAACTTTTCCTTTGTAGTTAACTAGTTAAGTTAATTGAATATTGATTATCACTGTTTAGGTGACAGAGCTGTGTGACGTTTCCTCTTCAGTTCTTCTGTGGGCTACTGCCCGAAGCTGATCTCCACAACACAGTTCCCCTCCTTCATGAATGATGACTGAATCCACTGCACCATCTCAGCTCAACTGGAACTAATTATGTGTACCTTACTTTAGCTCAGTGCGTGCACTCAAGTCAAGTTGTAACTGACTTAAACTCAATTTTGTAAAGTGTTTGTTGATTTGATTAAGTAAAGCAACCGGGCATTGACACTAACTGCATTTACATAATATTAAGGTAGCCATTACCGTAAAACTATTGGCTTTGTAATTTAACTAATAAGATTGCAGTTTCCTATACTTACATTTAATAGTAATACATGTAAGGTCATTTATTCAGTCGATTATAGTCAAGTCTCCTACTATTAAGAATATATATATTCCTAGGGTTCGACTATCCAGTCGTTTCAAGCATTAATTATTTCATACATGTATAGATCGATAGTCAGACTAGGCAAGAATCGAAAAACTCCTAACCATAACATAAGTGCTGTTTCGTGACTGGCACAAAGACCCTTCGAATTGATCCCGTGATGGAATCCAGCCACTACTCAACACAACTTGCCTAGCTGCACATTTTATTAAATAATCAACCAGATAAATGTAGAATGAAAATAAAATAAACTCTGAAGAATTTATTGTTCATCAAATTTTCTGTTAAATTCAAAGCTATTTATTTAAAAATTCTAAAGTACCTGCTGATTTTGAATTTCAAATAATTCTTCTGCCAATATGGCTGTTCATATGTAAGTGTAATTTCACTCATTGCAATTTGTCAAATATTATTTATTCGGCTAACATGTTTCTCTCAATTTGCACAATATTGTAGCTTGGTTGCATCTTACAAAAATGAATAGAATAATTAACTAAATTTTACAATCATATTTTTGATTATATTTAATCACTATAATCGTTCGATGTTATTCCTTCTGTTTGCAGCTTTTCTTTTTGGGATGATGCTACAGAATCACAGGGGAGCTAAGACTACTCCAGTGGTATTAGGGAACTCAATTGATAAGCAGAATGTTGTAAAGGCTACCATTGTAAGGAGTGACCCAAATTTTAACAGAAAAACAGAACATTGGTAGTTCACCAGTTTAATAAAGAAACAGAAAATGTTCCCCTGAGGACTCTCCTCCAACAATGACCAATAGATCCTAGCTCACAAACATGCTAATTGTGTGTCTCTTGTTGTTAATTTCTAGCTCAAATAAACCAGATCTCAATTGTTATTTCCTCAGCCTATGTAAATAAATAATTAAATTTCATGTAATTGCTATGCATTTGTGTGCACCAGTGGTATATTATCATCACAGTGTAATTTATTAAGTGCATGTACAAATAGAAATGATCAAATAAAGTTGTTATTCTTCTATACCTAATTGCAGCCATAACTTAATACAGTACCATGATTTGGGCTGCCAACTGGAAGAGAGCATGTTGTCACCCTAAACACAGTGGAGTAACTCTCAAATTGTCACCAGAACTTAAGCAATTATTATTACAAAATAATCCATCAAGGATCTAAAAATGGTTAGAGTAATAAAGAGTTTAGAAAATGCAAACATGATTGAAGTGAGACTAAATCTATTGTGCCTTCACTACAAGCTCTCAGATATTTATAACAATTCATGAATTATTACCTGTCCTGTATTTACAAAACTTGCAGCTCAAGTTCCTCACAAAATTATAGAGCAATCACATGTTAATCTAAATCAAGGAGACAAATAATTATAAGTTTGAATTACTGCACTCAAAGTGAAAAATCAAAACGTTATAGTGATGTCACAAGCTAAATTATGGCAGCAATTAGCACTAATACAAATGACAATTAATTAAAATCAAGTAGGTGCCCTGAGTGACTCTACAATATGTTTGAAATTTGAAAAGAAGATTAGAAGAAGAGCCAAAATAATGAGTAAAGAAAAAGTCTGTTGATAAAAATCTTTTAATTTCTATTAATAATAAAAATTAATTAAATCTTAATGCGCTTTTTTTATTGGAAATATAATAGTTTGCTTTTAACTATTTTCAAAGTTTTACGTAATCAGTATTTGCTTGTTCTATGTTACACAACTATTGTGGACATATTTTATCTGATACTTATGTTTTAATTATTTACATATTGTATGAGTACTTCTGTACTTGATAGTGTCTTTGCTTTAGCTATGCAATATAGAATCAAGTTTTTAGATACTCTATCTTATTTTTATTTATTAAGTTATCTAAGATAGATACAAGCTTAAACATTATAGATATTAGGGATTAGTAATAGATTCACTGAATTCCCAAGGTTATCCTGGATGTTGCAGACAATGCTTATCTTTTACTGATGGGATCTTTCCTTACTTTACTTTTCTTAATGAAACCAATTGCCATGGAAGAATAGAAACAAAATCTAAATAAAATTGTTTTTGAGCAGGGTAGTCAAGTAAGCCCAGAACTAAGCCATAACATTGGGAATGTTAATAATTTATTGTAAGCATATTGGTTAAACAATAATTCCTTGACATGAAGACAGTAGATGATTCTCACAGACAAAACACACAGGAAGATATTACATTTCAATATAAAAATAATCCAGGTTTGTTAATGTTTATGTTTTGAATGAAACAAATCAGAACAAAGTTCTCTTATGATGCCATGGAATTCTACTACTTTAAGAAAATATAAGGGTAGTTATCACTTAGTGAATGCCCAGTTGTGATTAGTAAATAATAAATTTATAATTATATCTGCTTAATATGAATAAATATACTATATTTTATCTTTCATTAATTAAGCTTTTATGCATTTAAAACTGCTAAAATGAAATGCATAATTGAAGTGGTTGAATCCTTAATCATTTACTTTCTTTGATTTTCATTTTTGGAGTTATCTAAACTAGTAATATAGTTAAAAGACAAAACAAAGTTAAGTAAGCATTAAGTAGACATTAGTCTGGTTTAGAGACTGTATAAAAACTTTGTTTTAAACTCAGGTTTTTAATTGTTATGTAAACCAAAACTCCTAATTAATGAAATTGTGTAAATAGACAAAACATGTCACAAATTCAGTAGTAGGGTAAATTTAAAATTCAGTAATTGTTAAGATTAGAAATATCAAGCTGAAAGATTAAAGTTTGTACTAACTTAAAAAGATCACAAATTTACTAAGCTGCTAACATTTATTAAGAAGAAGAATAAGATCAAAAACAATTATGATTAAAAACATTGTAAAAAATATATGATCAGTTTAGATTAATTTGTGTTATGCAACCAAGCAAGAACAAGTGTCATTAATGAGAGATTAGTATTTGTTGATAATCATACTTTTGTCAAAATGAAAAGGGCAAAGTTGCTGCAATTATTTTTGCCGCCATATTGGCAGACAAAAGATTTAAATTCAAAATCAACAGGTACTTTTTCTGAAATACTATAAATTGATAAAAATCAGTGTAAGCAATTGATAAAGAAATTCATTTGAAATTCTTATATTGTTTCTTTAATATGGTTTGAATATTTTGTACAATGTCAAGCTAAATGAGTTGTGTTTATTAGTGGTCTTGATCCATCACGAGATCAATTCTAGGGTCTTTGCACACTTAAGTTAGGTATAGGGGTTTTATTTTTGTTTAGTTGACTACCAAGCATTTACTACATATATTAAATATAACAAATTCAAAATATTATTGGATATTTAGTACAATGTCAAGCTAAATGAGTTGTGTTTAGTAGTGGTTTGGATCCATCATGAGATTGATTCTTGGGTATTTGTGCCAGATCATGAAAGTGCATTTAAGTTAGGTATAGGGGTTTATTCTCATTTAGTTGACTACTGATCATTTACTACATGTATTAAATATAACAAATTTGAAATATGGTTGGAGAGCCAAAACTAGGAATTTTATCTATATTATTTTAGATCCAAATTATTGACTATAATGGGACTGATAATGAGACCATGTATGTAGTAACTATTAAATGTAAGTTAGGAAGCTGCCAAATAATTAACTGATTATTAAAGCCAATATATTTTGGTAATGGCTACATGTAATATTAATCAAGCAGCTAGTAACAAGTCCGGTTGCATATTCATGAAACACTTTTACAAAATAGAGGCTAAGTCGAGTTGTGTCTTGTCTTGAGTATACACTGAGCTAGGATAAGGTACACATAAGTTACATCAATGAGCTGAGAGGTGGAACTCAACCAAGTGGATCCTCAGTGAACAAGGGAAACTGGATGTGGAGATCAGCTTCAGGCAGATGCCTACTACCAATCATTGGAGGAGATGCTGTGTGGCTTTGTCAACTAAATAGTGAATAGTTAAGTCTCATTAAGTTAAATTAACAGATATACATAAAAGCTAAAGCAGTGTTAAGTTAGTAAATCCCTACCTGCAAATATACAACTGATATTATAAAGTAACAAAGGATAAACAGTAATAATGCCTGGTAGAGGATGTTACAAAATGCTAAAATGTAAAGTCTAATCTTTGTGTTGTTGTGCTAAATTTGCTTCTCATATCTGACAGGTTATATATGTGCTACTGCGACAGAATTCAAGCTCAATGGCATTCTTGTCAGCCTCACATTTTGATCAAAAGGTGCAAATTGAAAGCAGCCTCTTCTCATTAAGTGTAAATAAGCAATTTTATTTAGAAATTTTGTTGCAAATTTAAAATAAAGAAATATGGCAAAAAAGAATTCAGCTGAAAGTTACTAGCTTGACTTTTGACTGAAGTAAGTCAAAAGACTAATTTGAATATTACAGTGATCATCTGATCAACCAAAAAAGGAAAGTTAAGACATGTAAGTAATTTTAGTACACCTGTAAAAATTGTTTAGAGAAACCATGTTAGAATATTCATTATTAGCAAATATGTCTTTAGAGGAGTTTAGTTCTTTTTCATTAGTATGTTGTTATATGAAAGTTATCTAAATGTTCATAATTAGCTAAATTATAACTTAGCAGTGGTGTTGGTGATTTCACTGGTTAAAATGGATGGTGTAATTTAATGTTAGAATGGAAATAGAAATAATTTTATAATCACTAATTGTTTAAATCTACTCTTTATGTGAACAAACAAACTATTATTTGATTTATGGTTTTGGTATAATTCTGAATCAACCTTATTCAACTAGCAAAAGCTGATACTGAATTTCTGGAAATTATTGCTAACCAATTAAATAATGATTAATTATATTGCAACTTAAAAGATGCTTGTATCAGTGATGTCAAGTATGAACTTTTAATTACATGTCTAATTAAAACTAATTTTATTATATTGAATTACATATTGTTCATCTTTTGACTTCACCATAAATGTTATGCTAAATATATTATTGGTTAAACAAAGAATCAAGAAAATTCACTACACTGTGTTTTATTAACATCAGATTATTACACTGAGTAAACATTATGGAGTCTAGTAATTTCATGTAACCTGTACCACATTGGTGAGATGCCATCAGCAACACCTTCATGAAGATGACACATTAACCTTAACAAATGCAGTCAGTCATTCATATGGCTTGAGAATGCATTATAAATATATTTAATTATATATGATCATGCAGTAAAAGTTTAGGGCCATTGTATTGCTGATATACTTAGCTCATTGATTTCACACTACCCCTCACCTGTAGTGGCTAAATGAGTTATTGGGTAAATGAGTAAATGTTTACTGACCCTTTTCCTAAAACTAGGTTTGTTCACAGAGTTCCTCAAGGGTCTATTATCAACCCCCTGCTCTTTAATATTTTTGTAAATGATATTTCACACTCATTGCAGTTTGCAAATATTGTACAATATGCTGACAATACATGTATTTATATATGTAATATATCTGAACTCAGCTATCTATAAATGTTAAATCAAGACTTTTGCAATATTAACAAAAATATATTACAATTGAACCAATGAAAATCTCAATTTAGGATCCTACAAACATCCTCTACACAAAATTCTCCCAACTTAATGTTGCATATGGACAACATTATATTAAAGTCAGTAGAAAATGCAACTTATCTTGGTGTAACATTTGATAAGAATCTGAATTTTACACAATTCATCAACTCAAAAATTTGTAAAATTGCTTGCTTTACATTGAAAATCACCATTATAAAACCAATTTTTCCAAATAATTCCATACCAAATTTTGTCTGTGCCAAAATTTATGGTATAATAAGGCTATTTCTAAAGCTTGTTCTTATGCTATGAAATGGCATACATTCAAGCAGATTTCCAATTGTGTGACAGACACCAAACAGAAAGGCATTCCTGTCAGCCTAATTTGATGATCAAAGGGTGCAAGTGTAAAGGCACCTATTCTGTGAATGCACATTTAATCAATTTTAATTAGAATGATATTTAGTAATTTCTAGTTGTAAATCTATTATCAATTTTGTTAATGTAGGTCACAGATAATATTTCAATAAAGTATTCAGCTGAAAGTTAATTGCTTGACTGTTGACTGAAGTGAGCCATTAGATTAGTTTGAATGTACATTAATCATCTGATTGAACAGGAAAAATTTGGTAGACCTGTAAGTGATTTTGTGTGAATAATATCAAAACCTAATCATGTCATAAGAGATTCATTAACAATAAATTATTAGTAAAGAATAGTCATATTTTTTTGAATTAGTTTCTGAATGAAAATATAACAATGTTTATAATTAGCTGAACTTTTCTACAGCAGTGGTGGTGGGAACTCACCAGGTAATATCTATGGTGTTTTATAAAATCCCATTTGAAGTTAAAGATAAGGTAAATATGATGGCTTATTAATTATTTCATATTTTTAGGTAGATAAACTTATCATTATCCAGTGTACCTTCTTTTGATGCAACTCAAATTTCACACTTGCATTTTAGAACAAATTTCCAACTCATCAAAATTTGCTCATGTAAGTTTATTCTATTCAAGATGCAATATAATGAAACCTACTGAATTTATTATGTATCTTCATTTCAGCTCAATTCTTCTAGGCTGAAGCTGTTTTCTTATTACAATGATGTGCAAATCATAAAGATTTAGTAAAATGATGAATCAATGCTTTAAAAAATGCATCATTTAAAATAGTGATGGAAAAATCATTTTCCTTATAAAACATCTGAAATTTATAATAAGCTTCCTTTAAGGTTATGAAGTGAATACCTGTGCCACAGAAGTGACATTAAGCAATATTTTTTATTTGAAATTTCCAATAAAGAATATTCACACAACTTCCATGTATGTTAAATGAAATGATTGCAGTAAATTATATACTCATATTTTTGTTGTTTTTTTAGTTTATAGAATACAATGCATGCTTTGAACAGTAGAAGATCCCATAGTATACAGTCTATGATTTTTTCATTGTGTGGAACAATGTATTTCAAGAACATCACTTGCTAATTTAATGTGAATTATTACACTAATTTGAGTCATAATGTCACATCTTCTATGTGTCCATGATCTAAATTTGGTTTTTTGCAGCATGTCACATCCTCTGCATTGATTGAAGTGACATTGTGTTGCCTTGGTATTGAGAAATCCTAATTACATCAAAAATTTGAATTTTACATTCTGGTTATAATTTGATGTTTTACTTGGAATATGTGTAAAAGTGATTTCCCCAGAATAACAACATGTTTATTTGAGTAAGGGGTAGCACATGTTGAGCATTTGCAATAAAAATAAAGTCTGCACAGCAACATAAAGTTTAGTGTAATAGGGTTTTTGTTGATCTAAGTTAGTAAAGGCTTTCAGCTTTCAGCTTGTTATTTCTAACATTAGAATTTGTTGTTTATTAATTTATATTTAACCCTAATTTGCTAATTTGTCAAAGGCTTTGCTTTGTGTACATAAGACCTTATCTCCAAAGAATTTCAGTCCACTTAAATAGTTGCAAAACAGAATAAGTATAAGATTTTATACATTATCTCAACTCAAGTGAAAAGCTATGCAAAGCTTACTAAATATTGTTTTTGTGTAAGATTTCATTTAACATGTAATTTATTCATAGGGTAAATTTAAATAGCAACTCTATTTTGGAAACTCCCAAAACTAGATCAAAGAAAGATAAACTATCAATTATTCAATAAATGCAACTTTATATTCACTAAATATTGTAAACATGTATATGAATATAATTTAGAAGAAAATACAATACATATACTTTTTTCCAATATATTAATTATGTGTAGATAATTTGCTTACAGTTGTAATTTGCTATTTGCAGTGTATATTGGGGCTAAGGTGAATGAGAGGGCTGGAGCATCCACTAATTGTCTCAGATGACAGTTACTTTTGTATAAAATCTATTTAAATTTAAGAAATTTAAGCCTTGTATAGGAAGAACATCAATTCACCCCTTCCATAATAATATTGTTATCTAGCTCCTGTATTGGGTATTGATAATGAAAATCTTCCATTGCTAGTATCAACATTCATAGTTCTTGTGGGTGCATTTAATTAATTCGTGCTACACCATATTAAATCCATAGTATTTTTCTCTATTCTTATAGTTAGGCCTAAGCAACAATCATTTTTTGCCACATAAGCTCAATAACTTTATTTTTGATATATGAATAGATTGGAAGGTGCTCATTCTAAAAAAGGCTTGCACCTACTCTATGACATAAATTATCTATGCATAGAGCAATAATGTTCTAAATTTGAAATATTTTACATTTCACAATTAATTTACATTACATTTATAACAAAGTTTTGCATCATAATATTTGTTAATTGTAGGTTTCTTAATACCTTAAAATCAATTACAAACAATTTCTTACAAAAATCAGGTTTCTAGGTCAAATTTGAACAATTTTAGAGAAACTGATGTTAAATTGATGTTTGAAGTGTAATTAAATTAATATCAAATGGATTTTCAATCAAGTTCAAGTGTTACTGATTTCTCTTCTGGTTTTTTATCAAACTTTGTGATTACTTAGGACTAAAAACCCTACACATAACAAAATTCAAAATTTAACTGTGTGTCAATTTAGGCTTCATTTGTTTTGCAAATCTGTTATTACCAAGCACCACAATATAACATTTATGCATACAGTGTACTGCTGAAAATTAATGAGATACAAAATTATATTTTAGGCAACTTATTTCTAACAAGTAATACCTAAACCACTTTGAAGATATTTTGCAAATATCTTTATTGTAACCATTGCCATTAAATGCTTTGCATTGTGTTATATTATTTTTAGACTATTGTTACAGTAATATATGAATATGTATTTCTAAATGCTGCACTTCCAAATATTTTTTTTTGTAAATTGAAAAAGTGGAATCTTAATTTTAATAAAAAAGTACTATTTATAAATAATCTTGAGGCTAACTCGACTATTTTCATGTAAAACCATCACTTTTCATAACTGATATTTGCAACAATTTCCAATGTCGAAAGGTGAAAATGTATGTTGTATTTTTTTATTATTATCATGAAAATTTGGAGAGATTTGTGGCTTGAGGATGTACAATTTTGTAATGTGGAAGATGTACATTAGCACAATCTGCTTCAGGTGCCATGCAAACATTATTAAAACAGCAGTAAGGGAATGCAGATTGAACATCCAAAAATACCAACATAGATGCATTTTCAAATAGTTTTAGTATAATTCTTATTGATTAATTTCCTGATAAGATTTAAATATCATGCTTTCACAATAGATTGAATAATATTTAGAATTTTAGGTACAGAACCTAAATAATTTTTTAGTTGATTCATAAAATATAAATATAGAATTTTGAATTTTATAGCTTGAATAATTAATTTCTCTGCATGGCTATGTTGAAAAAGCTCGATTGAACTTTGATTTTATAGAAGATAATACCAATGTTAAAACCTGAAAAGCACAAAGAAAAAATAAATTTTCTCCCTTGTCATTTCATTATTTTATTTTGGCAAAATAATTTCGAAATAATTATTATTTGCAGATTTTTTAGCTGTTAGTTTGTTTGCATGTCGTTTTTTCAAAAGGTTATAAATAATCAATCAATATTACTTTGCTTAACTGCAGGTTTTAAATTCTGAGAGTAAGTTTTCTGTGTAATTCTTTTTTACTTGAAGTTTTAGTTGTAATTGTTCTATTATTATTAAAATGTATGGGTCTGCAAGAAGACAGTATGAACAAGAAACTGTTCGTCGATATTATGAACCTGAAACAAGAAGTTTTAATCGATCTTATCGAATTGATCAGCCTTATGGCATGAAACGTACCTCTTATGAACGTAGAAGCGAATACCAACCTACAAGAAAACGATTTCGTGTTCAGGTATTTTATGAAATGATTCGTGTTGTGAAATTATTTGTAGTATGATTCCTATCCTGAAATGCGGTCATCTTCATATGAAGCTCGTAAGTTAGAGCGAAAATTAAGAGAAGAACAAGAATTAAGAAGATTACAAGAAATTGATCATTTAAAGCAAGAACGCGAATTGCAATATCTCAGGTGTGTAATCTCAATATGTTGAAAATCATGATTTGAATTTTATGCAAATTACATATTGATTAAAGTTCGTGTATTGCAATTTCAGAATTGATCATAATGTAAATAGCTGTATTGGAGATGTTTATATTCATCAATTATTTGCTTTATGAAATCAAGATTTTGTTATTGCTACAATTTCTAAAGACGGATTGGTTAAAGATTAATATTTTATCTTTATTCGAAAGAAATTACCGGATATTTTGCATGGATTGTAAAAGAATTTATATTTGGAAAGCGTTGGGTTGAAAGTTAACTACTTACATAAATATATAACTATAATATATGTATATATATATATATATATATATATTATGATTAAATTAATCTCAATAGCACGTTTAGACGATATGTTCGCAGTGGGGCAAGAGATGAGCGCAGATCTAAGCCCTATGATCGCCGGCCCTATGATCCATACTACGACAAGCGGCGTTTTACTGATCGTAATTATGTACGGCTTTAATTTTTCAGTATTTGATATTTGATGCACACCTTAATAAGTTATTTTTACTTATTTGAGGTTGCATTTAATTGTAGTAAACGACCATATTGCTTTCAATTCCTTGTGCTTAATTCACAAATGTTTATCTAATTTTCCAATTTAAGGCTTCTTTGAACCATGGAGTCTTCTCTACTTATAGATTGCGGCATTCACTTTTTCGCAGTTTGCATTGTGCAACTCTAGTTTAGTATAATTTTATTTATAGTATACAATCATACTCTAAACAATCCGGTAATTCGAATTCTATCCTAATCAAAAAAATAAAAAAATTTCTGTGTCCGTGAATTTTTTACATTACTTGGGCAGCAGCATTAGAAGTCTACTAGCTGTCTAAAAGACCCGGTTTTACCCGCTGGTACGGTTGGGTGCTCATAATTTTTATCGGGTGTGGGTACGGTTTCCATTTCACATAATATGCATAGCAAATGTCAGTTTTTGAAGTTTTATTGCAAAATGTTGTGAAATTGACATGTAATGGACGTAAAGTGTATTCAAAAGCTTGTTGAAAGTTTTTAAATTTCTTAATTGCAACAAACAAAAATGTATTCTCTGGTGTAGTGAGTACTGGTGAAGTTTCGTGTATGAGGGAGTTTAGGTAAAAAACTATTTTTGGTCGGGTTAGTGCGGCATTGAAAGAGCTTTACCCACACACCACTACAGCATATGCCTAAATTCCAGTTTTCATCTTTTCGTTTTGAGTTATTATCCAAGTTTTGGTCTTGAAACTTGTATTGAAATATGTTATTTAATGAATGAATTTGTTTAATTTAACTTTATTTGTATGAATACGGAGGAATTGCATACATGTTTAAAATTCTTTAAATGCTTGTTTGGTAAAGTTTACTTAACCTGCTCCTATTTAAAATTCACACTTATGTTTTTAGAGATACCCGCGAAGCTCTTCTAGAGAAAGAATCGTTCGTCGTGAAGTAACTGTATAATATATTTACTTAGCTTTATATTATTCTGATTTTAGGGATATAACTGCAGAATGTGTAGTTTTAATGGGCGAACTGAAAAGGTTTGTTTTCGATATGTATCTCGTTAATTTTTATTTAGGAACTTGATATTCACGAAAAAAGTTTAAAACATATGAAGGTATTAGAAAAATTTGAAAGTTTTTCGGAATCCTCGGGTCAACCATTAGAGCTAGTCATTAAAACCTACCTTGCGTTGAAAGCTAAACGGTACGTGTAATAGTTCATAAAGTTTTTTATTTAATTTTTAAGGAACAAGCGGGAAGCCATGCAGACATTAGATAGTATTGGTTTTGAAGAGGAAGCATCTAATGGTTTGTATAAAATCAATGGAAAATGGCGTACCAAAAGATATGACAGGGCGAAGGCTTTAGGTAATATATTTTACTATCTTCGACATGTGCATATTTCGTCAAAATATGGTTTTAGTTGCGTATATAATTTTATGTAGATTCGTTCCAGAATTCCGCTAGAAGTTAAACATAGTGATTGTTTGCAAGTTTGTTGAGGAATCATCAATTTATTTAGGCACTGATTTCGTTGCGGAAGTTACTGGCTTTTACTGCCGGCTTTGCCATAAATTTTATTATCATAAGAATGCAGCTTATGCTACACATTGTTGCAGTCCGATCCATTTCGAAAATTTAACTGTAAGTGGTGTCAGCCATTTCATTAATATTTAAAAATCCTGTAGGAATGGTTGTTAAAACATGGTAGAACATATGAACCTGGAAAATATGAGGAATTCCTAGCTCAAGAAACTGCAAGAGTGCATAAAACAAAGTCATCAATTGAGGAAAAACCATCGGCAGATGAGCAGATAACTGAGCCTGGTATTGTTTACAATCTATTATGTATGTTATCTATTTGTTCGTGATTTAACAAAACAACATTTGAGCAAACACTATATAAGCTATATCAACAGCATTTAAGAACAATAATACTAAACTGTACCTGCAATTAATTCTTAGTATTAATGCAATCATAATTGTTATTTCTGTTTTAGTTTCTTCTATTCCGGGTTATGCCAAAATTGAGATTTATCTATTCAACGTTTGCACTATTATTGGATTTGATTAATTGCTAAATTACTTGTAGAATAAGACAATCGAATATGACTTTTACTAACTTGCCTTATTGCTTTTCACTTGCAAATTACAACCAGGTATAAACAATTTCAAATTTTATAAATCTTTAAGTGGGTTGTTAATTCACAACTTAATTGTGTACTCCTATTGAAGGGAAATCAAAGTAATCGTTGATTTTGTGAAAAAAATTATTAATTTTGCTAATGAACTATTCAACAATCTCTGAATAAAGAATTTGTTGTAAACGAGATCACAACATTGTTCTAAGTTCCCATAAAATGTTTTGTTAGTCACAAAACTACCTAAAAATGTTTAGAATGAATATGGAGCTTTATACTGATCTCTCATAAACTTAGGATATGCAATTGTTTGGGGACTTAAAGTCCACCTTTTCAGTTATGGTTAAGTATTTAAATTTACCAGAAAAACAATTTTCCTGTTAATATTAAAAAGTATTTATTAATGTTTTAGTTGAACAAGAACAGGCTGAAGTTCCTGAAGTGATGGCAGAAAATATTCCTGATGAAAAACAGTCACAAGGTATATTCTTTTTATATCAAATTGTTTATATGTCAAATTCTCATGTTATACAAGTAGTTTCAGCATTAACCTATTAATCCAAAGTGTATTGTAACTGATGCAACCAGCAACCACTGATATACTTTAATCATTGTTATAATTCATTACTTCATTTTACACTTTGTGGTGTTATTGTAAATACAGGGTGTCTCAAAAGTAAGGTCAAATAATTCTATATTTCTCATCAGCCAATAAGAGTAATTCTAGAAAATTTATAAAGTATATAAAGAAGGAATATTTATTGACTTTATTTGCCAGTTTATTTTAGAGTTTATTAGATTTCAGTTATGCATCCAATTTCGCTGTCCGACCTCAAAAATTTGAGTGATGCCCTGTTTACCCTCGGCTGTTGGTGTTCTGAAGAAAGACGGCATCATTTCGTTGTTGCGCCAAGCTGTCTCTTCTCTCTCTACCTCAACTCTGTCCTCATATGTCATATCATCCTTGTCTGAATCCCTCACAAAACTTTCCTCTGTTTCCTTGCTTCAATCTCCTACAGTGCTGCTGCCTCACATTCTGTCTCATCTCTCCTCAATCATCCTGCTCCAAGTTTCACACCCGCGCTTGCTCCTCCTGCTATACTGCATCCTCCTAAGAAGTCTATCCCTTCATCTACTAACCATTATCGTCCTCGTCCAGTTTCTGGTTCTAGTGCTTCCTGCTGTCTCCCTGCTGTTCCAGTTAGTTCACTTCCGCTGCCTCCCCGCAAAGCTCATATCTATATTGGCCGCTTTGCTGTCTCTGTGTCCACCTCAGATGTTGCTGACCACCTTCGTTCCTCCTCCCTACAATTTGATGATGTCATTTCCATTCCTCCATGTCCTAACTCTCAATTTGTATCCTTCCATGTTGTTTGCGATCAAGAGTCTCATCTTGCACTCATGAATCCTGATGTGCGGTCTGAAGGCGTCTTGATTCGTTATTACCGCCTCTCTGATGAGCACAAATCTTTTGGCCTTTGTCCCCGCCACCATAATGCGCCTCGCTGTGACTGACGCTCTCACTCTAATCTTCCTCCTCCCCGTAACTCTGGCTTTTGAATATTGCCCACAGTCTTGTATCTTTGAACCATCATCTCAGTTTTTACAATTTCTTCTTGCAGTCTCCTGTTGGCTTTATTTTCATCACTGAAACCTGGCTTGATCCTGCTGTTGCTGACAGTGTTGTTTTTCCCAACTCTACTCTTAAAGTTATTTCTCGTATGGATCGATCCAGTGTTCTCATTGCCACACGTCTTCCTAACCTTGAAATCTGTCCCATCTCATTCGATTCATTATCCTTCGATTTCTGTTGTGGCTGTGCTGTTGTTCTCAGTGACCACATTGTTTCTCTGCTCGTATGTTCCTCAGTGGAAAAAGTGTCCTTCTCTTCCTTTCTATTTTTCGTCCCTTACTGTGCAATAAATTGGAGTCTTACAAACGCCATTCTGGTACTACTGCTTCTCCGAAGCTTGCTTCACTCACAGAAGATGTTATCAATTTTATCGAACTTGACAAAGTCTCTTTTCTGTCCAGCTTCTCGTCTGGTTCTCTTCAAGACTCTTATTCCTGCCTGCGTTCTCTTCATTCCAAGCCTGAGCTCCCCACTTTGAGATGGAACCTTCTTTCTGCTCACTCTGACCTGGAGAAAGCTGATCTGTTCAACGCGTATTATGCCTCTAACTTCTCTGTACCTGTCTCCATGTGCCCTGGTCCGCCTGCTGCCTCCCCGCTAATCTGACTTTGTGTTACGGTCTTCAGCACCCATGATATTTCTCTCATACTTAAATCTTGCAAGTTGTCTGGTCCTTGTTATCCTGACGGTGTTCCTTTGTAATTCATGAAAACTCCTCCACGCTTTCTATCCATTTAAAGCATCTTTACTCCTTCATTTGCTCCACTAAGCGCTATCCCGCCTGTTGGAAGACATCCTGGATTTCTCCGCTGTTAAAATCTAATCAGCTTCCCTCCTAGCAGGTCACGTCTTGCCGCCCAATAGCTATTCTATCTCGACTGTCTATCATATTTGAACACCTTGTTTTTCGTTATGTATTCCAAAAATTCGTCACCTCATCTCTTCTTCTCAGCATGGCAATCTTCCTGGTCGCTCTACGATTACTAACCTGCTCACTCTGATCGAAAACTGCTACTTTCACTCTGATAGTAATGATCCTGGTTGTATTATCTTTCTTGACATCTCAAAAGCGTTTGATCGCCTCTCTTAATTTATTCTGCCTGACAAGTTACGTTTATTTGGTTTTGATGTGGATTTCATCGAACTGTTCCAGTCTTACCTGACCAATCGCCACCAGTGTGTCAAAATCAACCTGTCTATCTCTTCTCCTGTCTCCGTTACTAGTGGTGCCCCTCAAGGCTCAGTGTTTGCTGTTCTTTGCCATTAATGACTTCCCTCATTCTGTTCTCAACTCGTCTTGCCTGTTGTATGTCGACGACACTGCGATTTTTGATTTTGGTTGGTCTTTTGCTTCTAACAATTCTTCTGATCTTGAGCACTTGTCTACTTGGTCCTTGCTATTTGCCCTTTTCTGTAATGTTCCTTTTAATACCTTGTCCGCTGTGAAACTCTTTGTTCAAGTCCATGGAACGTTTCCAGAAACGCGCTTTCAAATGGA
>CABFPE010000484.1:512530-536206 GCA_900660155.1 Hofstenia miamia
AACCTACATTTATAATCTACTACATGTACGGTCACTTTATCAGTCAATTATAGGTCATTAATTTGGATCTAAAATAATATTAAGATAACTCCTAGGGTTTGGTTATTCAACCATTTGTTGACAGTTAATTATTTGATACATGTAGAAAAGAAATGCTAGTCAGCTAATCAAGAGAAAACCCCTACACCTAACCTATGTGCACTTTCATGGTCTGGCACAGAGACCCTTGAATCATTCCCTGTGATGTATCCAGATCACTACTAAACACTGCTTGATTAGCTCAACATTATATTAAATAATCAAACTGTTAATAAGATGAAAAATAAGAATTCTAAGTAAAATTCTTTATCAAACTCTTACAATANCAATGCATTATATTTATAGCACTTTTTGATAAACAATTAAACACTCGACAAGTACCTGCTATTCTTTCTTGTTGACAGTTTTCCCTCGCTTTAATATTTCTGTTAATTTTACGCAACGTCAGCTTTAATTTGACTATGCTGTTTGACCATCTTTTGTTTTGTCAAATACCGTCGAGTATAATTTTAAGTATTAACTGCACAAAACATTTTACAAACTGAATAATCAATCCTATCATGATTTACAATTAATCATTATAATCAATAATAATTTTAGTCTTTGTTTCTTCATTCTTTTCCTCTCATCCTGACCAATCATGATAGTCTTGATAGATTATGTCACAAAAAACTAGTTGTGAATATATAGTATACTGTTTCCACATTTTTGCAATCTTTTCTATATTTTAATTAGCTAGAATTTTTTTGGTAATTAGCAATATTTCCCACTATATTTCATTTAAAATAAATTATTCATGTATCTCTCTATCTTTTATATCAAGATGGAATATCAAATATTAAATTGATAATTTTCACAATTATAAGTTATCAGTCTTTAATGAAAATTCACATTAACATTTATTGTAAATGGTAATAATATAAATGTTACATATAATTTCAGCCAAAATTAAATTAATTAAATTAAATATTTATTAACAATTACTTTTTTAAAATTTCAAAACGAAAATATATGCTTTCACCTTATCACAAGTTAAAATATCAAAAAAGTAGTAAATTTATGTTTTTCATGAGAATGTGTTAAAACTACTAAAAATTATTGTTTGCATAAATTACAAAAAAACGTTTTGCATTTATTATGGGTTACATCAACAACAATAATATCAATTAGTTAATCAATTTGTGAAAAACTTATTACAATTTTCAATATCAAAATAGTGTTATTAAATCTTGGAAATACATATCAAACACTATAATTAACACAAGTTTTAATTAATTACTAAACAAAAAAACTGTGAAAATAATTTATATAAGAAAATATTATTAAGTGTGAATAAACATTGTTAACCAAAAAATACTTACTAAGAAATTGGTGTAACTTAAAATCCGTGTATGAATGAGCTTGAAACATTTTTCAAACAAACAATACATGATAATAGTTGAAAATATAAAAATTAATTTTTTAAAAATTATTTATCATTATTATTAAAATGATTAAAATATAGCAAACATTAAAAACATTGACATCAAAATGGTGTCCGTCAAAAACTCCCACTTGCAAAAACTCCCACTTTAATGGCACCTCCCATGATTTTATTGCATGTCAAATAGCCTTAACTGTTTATGATTGTAAAATATATTTTCATGAAAAAATAACTAGTTGTGGTCTTCATGGAAATATTTCTTCATTTATTGAAGGAATTTTTTAGTGGTTTGTGATCCATTATTATTCCCAAAACCTGGATATAGGCCCTAATCTATAAATAAAATTTAAAAATATTTGTATAATCCTGGCTACAAAGAGTGAGAGTTGGGTTCTCTCATGATACCCCCACTTCCAAGTGGATAGTAGGATGCTTAATCCAGGGACCAGGAAACCCTGCTATTATTTGTGATATGTTCTTAACATTTGACAATTAAGTTAACTTTATTCAGCCAGCACAAAAAGATATGCAAATTTATACAATTTTAATAAAATAGATCACGTATGCTTATTTGAACAGGCTGGATTTGTGGATTTGAACCAGCAAAACCTCAGTTATCAGAGGTGAAAGCATTTCACTGTTCAATTATTAGTTTCCTATGTATTCATTATAACTAACGAATTTTAAGTAAGCTAATGCATAATGTAATGCAACATTCATTAAAGGCTAAATACTAATAAAAATAACAATATTAAGATAAACACTAGGCAGCACTATAATTCAAAAACACCTTAACTTAGAAAAATTTGTTTATCTGAACATTTCTTGGCTGTTTAAATGATCAAGTTTGCAAAACTACTAATTATAGCTACAAACTACAGTTGCTGCTAAACTTAAAAAATATGGTAATTTATATTTAGTTTACTCAATCATAGTTATTTATTTTGTTAAACTCGGTTTCTACCCCAAAAAATGAATTCATGGGATTAAATTACAGTTTGTAATACATAATTAAAAATTTTTCTTAAGAAAACAATTTTATATAAGTTAAAAAATTTTTATTATAAAATTAGGCTTTATATTAGTTGAACTAATTTTTAAAAATACTAACATAAGGTATTTTTAAAAAAGTGGGAGTTTTTGCAAGTGGGAGTTTTTGACCAGAACCCATCAAAATTATTATTTTTGGCAATATGAGTAGAACAAATTTGCTTGTATGGTTTTTATTCAAATGGCAAAAACTTTACCAAAAATATGCAATTATTCAATTTACCCTGTGTTTTATATTGATTACAAAAATATTTATCATTCTCTCTGTAGTTTTCTATTTGGATAGTTGGTTGTTAGTCATGGCATCATGTAAGAAATCTAATGTTTTTTTGAAATTCGTGGGAATGCATACAATAGCATTTATTCCATTAAAGAACTGTTGATTTTAATTGATGAAAAACTCTATATTATTACAGTGCATCAATCAAAAGAGAATTTTGACTGTTTACCAGGACATATACAGAAAGCTTTCAATTGGTATCAATGAAGCTTCCATCATGTAGCATTTACAGAAGGAAACCTAACAAATGAACAAGTGATTACTTTTATCGAATCTCTGAATTTGTCTAGTAGAAAAGAAACTGTGTTTTGGGCATGTGATAGAATGAACTGTGAGTTTTTAAGTTGGTTAATCTCTCAGCCTGTGGAAAATTTACTTGATCAAAGCTATCAATACCTGCAGAACATGGGAAATTCTATAGACTGTATAAAAGACTATTTTAAATTTCTACATTGAATGAACACTCCAAAAGGTATATTATTATCACCATTTGCTAATAATCAATGTAAATTTAAAAAGTTTATTGTAAAACATTTGCAAATAATAATTAATGATTTTTTTACTAGTATTATTTTTATTAAACTGTACATGTAGAACGATGTGTAGAAATCAATACTATATTTTTATTTTACTAAATTCTAATACAATATGATTTATATTATTGCCACTGGTTGTGATTTCCATGTCATCATTGTGGAAAAGTGTTTTATTTACCAGAGTCTTGTAGTTCTCACCCAATGCATTGACATAGTGTTTGGGTAGGAAGTAGTAAAAACCATTGTCCAGTCTTATCTTTACCATGATACCATATCTTGTGTTCAGCTGAACAATGTCCTTGATTGTTAGCAAGAGTTTTTTTCAGAAGTTTGCTAGCTGGACTTGCATTTGAAAAAATACAGGTTGGTGTTTGGGAATTAACATCATTTAAGCATTGTAAAACATGGTCATCCTCTCATGTTGGGAAAGATGATCACATTATTATTGACTATAGGACATCTTTGTTTGTGTTGAGTCTTGTGTTTTTCTTTTACAGGCGTAGGTGGTGGGGAAATCATCTCCTGTGTTAGTGGGTTATAACCATGTGATGGTGGTGGGGTTCTGCATAGTTCATCAAATAGGCTGCCCAATGAGCTGGATGCTAGTGTTTCAACAGACATTGCCAAAAGTGAGAGATGAAATTGCATAAAAGAAAAATAATGATTTTATCCAATGAAATGAGGTGAATATATAGATTGACCAGTCAATGGAAATACATTGAACTTATGAAAAATATTCATTGGTTGAAAAACTGTGATATGATAAGTGTGTTAACAAGAAATATTGACAAAAATGAAATGCGTCTTTTTGAAAGTTCCCAAATTACACTGTAAACATTGTGTGTAGTGATGGTTAATCAAATGAATCACATGAAATTTTTTTTTGAAGTGTTATTATAAAATATATGGGTGTAATGTATGCAAGCAATTGTAACACGTGATATAGCCTTGTATAATAACATGAAATGAAATTAGTCATTATATCAAAACAGAGTAAACTAAATAGGCCCAAACATGTAAATGAATCACCACAAAAATCAATTAAAAAGCATCGCAAATCACTAATTAAATTAGCTACTTGAAAATCTATTAGTCAATACACTTAAAATGTCAAGTATGTGACGTCACTGAAAATCTATTAGCAAACTGTCAAAAACATTTGTCAAGTAGAATGACTCACTAAAACCACTCCTCCAATATCAATGAATCAGCATAGTGTTAGGAGAACTTCAATGTGTCCCAATGAGATGGGCCTTGCTTTCCATTACTACTTATTTGTAATATATCTGAATGTTTTTATTAAAATTATTAAAAACCCTTAAAAATGCCCAACTATTTTGCTATTGTTTGATGAAACAATAACTAATTTTAAAAAAATGTGAAAATTTCTTTAAAGTACATGAGATCCAATTATTTCTAAAAAATGATCAAATCAATAAACTATAAAAAAATCGAAAATAACTTCAATCCTAAAATACAGTAAACTAGAAGAACAAGACAAAATCTTTATCAGAGATTATGCTAGCAATCTCAAAGAGTCAAAACTGTACAAAGAATGTTCTTGGACCATTGTGTTTTAATTTCTGTTAATTTAATTATACATTATGCAAAGTTGTGTTTTATTCAAATTAATTCACCATTTTAGCATAAAAATAACTACTCAATTCAATACAATTTGACAAAATAATTTTATTTTTAGAGTACAAAACATTTCTCCACATTTAGAAAGAATTTCCTCCAAAACTATTAGCTAAATGGGCAGGTCTATTCGAGAATATGCTTTAGCATAATTATGAACATTTATATTAAAGCGTATTGTCAAAAAGATTAACTATTCTTATTTGAAAATTTAGAATTTTGAAAAAAATCTTGTCTTCTTTCCATACATATTGTTCATGTATTTATAAGGCTTCAAGAATATGGAAGCAACAAAGAGCTTTGACTGTTTCTTACTATTGAGCATTTTTAAGGATTTTTAATAATTTTAACAAAAACATTCAAATATATTTTGACTTACAAATCATCATCAGTTTTACAAATAATTTCCTCTAAATTTACTTGATTTTTTAGCAATATTTTATTTCACTAAATCTTCATTATTGGTAACAATAGTTTATGTATATAATTTTCTTTCGTATTTAGACTTGGTTGAAATGATCTTATTAGAATGCTTTCAGTGATTTTAAGATTTCGCATCAGCATTTTTTAAAATTTTTACATCATAACTTAGTCCACATTTTTTAGGTGTTTTGACATGGTTGAATTAGTTTCATGTTCTTTTGTTCTTCTGCTTAGTTGCTGACCACAATATCCGATATAATCCTCACTACAGGTGCATTGAATCTTATAAATTACATTAGATTTATCAGACATGCTAGTTGTTGATTTAAGGCCAAGCTTTGCATTCAATAATACCAATGCAAAATATCTTAAAATCACTGAAAGCATTCTAATAAAATCATTTCAACCAAGTCTAAATACAATAATTAAGATTTAGTGAAATAAAATATTGCTATAAAATCAAGTAAATTTAGAGGGAATTATTTGTAAGACTGATGATGACTTTGTAAGTCGAAATATATTTGAATGTTTTTGTTAAAATTTTTTCTTAATCCTATTGAGGCGAACATGACTTGTGTAAAGCAAAAGGTCGAGAACCATGTTGCAGATTAAGATCAAAAAAGAAAGAAACTACTATCTATTGTGGTGCTTTCAGATTGAGAATTGTGTAGATAGTTTTTGAGCTATAAGGGTTTAAACAATTTTTTGCTATCATGAATTTTCTTCAAATATCCCCTGTTTAGGATTAACAGCAGTGTTGATCCCCCACTACACAGTATTGTACCTTCTAAATGAAATGTAGGCCATGAGTTAAGTGATCCTTGATGTTCAAATAATTTTTGTTGTACAATACGACTGTGAAAGCTTTTCATTTGCAGAATCTCAATGCTTATTTAGCATCAATTATATTTAACATAATTCGTGTTAAATGTCTAAATATTTCTCAAATATTTGAAAAATAACTTTGGTTTTATATTACTTACTATATCAAGAATCTTATGAAAATATTGAGTGGCCAACATTGTTACTGATCTAGAATATAGGAATGTCAACATTTGGTCTGCATTATTAACTCTGATTTTGATGGTTGGTTTGTGATTACAGAATGAACTCTTGCCAGTAAAATTATGTACATGATGTTAAAAGTTACTGATAAACCAACATTTCCTCTCTCTCTCACTCTCTCTCTCTCTCTCTCTCTCTCTCTCTCTCTCAAATCAGTAAAATGTAAAAAGCAACACCAAAAACCTAATGCTGTGCAAAAGAAAATTGCTAAGATAAAGTTACAAGAGCTTAATCGAATAGGATCAAGAGACTGGTGAAAAAACAGGTAATATTACCTATAGAAAGCATAGTAACAACAAGAAAATATGGGACGCCTATAGAAGTTGGCGCATTATGCAAGATGCACTAGACATACGTGGAAGCATTAGAAATACCAAAGTGGGTAGGGCTAATACAGAACTGTTATTAACAAGTTTAATTCTAAGAAAAGCAGTCAGACCTTCTGGAAACTAATCAATTTCCTAATGTAGAATCATGCCAATCCACTATTAGTATTTAATTTGTCGAAACTTATTACTTTTCTTAGTTAATACATTGATTAGGTTTGACAATCTTCTATTTCTCTCCTTCACAATGAGTGTTTGGATTAGTAACTTAAATTAATATGTGTTAGCCTTTCTAACTGCGTAACTCACTACAACTCATTTAGGTAAAGCAGGAAAAATGGAAGACAGGATTGACACTCAAAGGTTGTAATGCATTTCCAGAAACACACCGATCAGCTGCATCTACTAATTAAGCTGCCTCTTTAGAGTGGAAACCATCGAAGGAATTGGTATGTGAATAGTGAACTCAGTGTGATGGGATTTGCGACTACTTAAGAATTTAGTGCATTGATTGTTTTTGTTATTATGAAATTGTATATGGAATTGATTATGGCAACTGGGATGCTCTAGTAGCTTATTATTGAGCCTTACATGTAATAACCCTACATATATAGAAATACATAATAGCCCTTGATACATGTAAACAATCAATGCCGCCTGCAGAAAAATATACACATGAGTCGGCCAAAGGTCTACCTTAAGAAACAATGAGCAACTTGTTGTGACTATTAAATAATCATCTAGATTTAATGTAATGTAAAAATACGACTTAAATAATCTAAATAGAAGTAATAATAAATGTATTAAATCACTGATCATAGGATAACATAATAACTGACTGAAGTTCATTGATAGGGAAGTTAACATGTAGAACATAATAATTGCAATCATAA
This sequence comes from Hofstenia miamia, assembly GCA_900660155.1. NCBI lineage: Eukaryota > Metazoa > Xenacoelomorpha > Acoela > Hofsteniidae > Hofstenia > Hofstenia miamia. The sequence continues at coordinate 520,204 of CABFPE010000484.1, forward strand.
TAACAGGCAAGCAATGACAAGTAGGAAATCTATAACGGTAAAAAACTCCTATACCTATCTGTAACCTAAGAGCACTAAAGGTAACTACAGCTGTCGCCCTCCCTGCTGTGGAATAGCTATTAGGAGGCTGCTCCAGCATACCTTTAACTGGATGTGGGAACCATCATACAATTACCCCAGTGCTTAAACGTTTAGCTTTCCATTAGAATATAAAATAACCTGACAAGAGAAGAGTAAATCCAATGTAAATTCGTTCATCAATAATTATATCATTTCAAGCATATTTATAGCACTTTGTAATAAACAACTAAATACTCGACTAGTACCTGTTAATCGCTTCTTGTTTACAGTTTTCCCTCGATTTACATTCTGCTAATGATTACGCAACATCAGCGTTAATTTGACTATGCTGTTTGGCCATCTACCGTTTTGTCAAATACTGTCGAACATAATTTAAATCTAACTGCACAAAACGTTTTACAAAATGAAATAATCAATCCTATCATTTGTTTACATTTTAATTATTAAAATCATTATATATATTTTTAGTCTTTGTTCCATTCATCCTTTCTCTCATCTTGACCACACATAATAGTTTGATGGATTATGTCACACTAAGCGTAGATGCGAACCTGGGTAAATTTCTGAGAAAAAAATACAATAATATTAAGGGCTTCTATTGTTATTATTATTATTAAAGCTGTTATTCCCGTACAAATGATTTTACAATTGTAAAGAGGAAAAATAATGTATCTCTTTTAATAAGTTTATAAAAATGTTGGATATTCGTCTTTGTTAATACATCTAATTGATGCTGGAATTAATGTCCTTGTGTACAAAGTTTTGTGTGATGATGTTGATCGTAAAATTGTTCCAGTTTTCTTTTCTGTACTTCTAGGAAATCCTTTATTTAACAGATGATTGGCATTATCTAATATCTTTTATAAAGTTTTCAGAAACTGTGTCTTAAATGCTTTGTTTATTATAGAAATTAAGTGTTCTTTTTTAATTTTGAAATTGTAGTGAAAAGTTTAATAGGTTTCTTTAGAATCTTAATATTTTTTCTAGTCAATCCGGGTACAAATACCTCTGACGCATATAGATAGCTTGGTTTTATGAGCATATTAAAAATATATATCTTTTGCCAATTCTTCATGTAATTAATCAGATATGCAACAGATTTTACTATAAAATTAGCTTTTCTTCCTATGTTTTCTACATGATCATCCTAATTAAGTTTGTTGTTTATACATAATCCTAAATATTTAACACTCTTTAGAATTGGTATTGATTTTTCATCAATTATAATATTCTCTTGAATTGAATTCTTTAATTTAATATTTTTAACATTGTGATGGACGAAAATTATTTCACTTGATTTTGTTGTATTTATTTTCATATTTAATTCCTTAGAAAGATTAAATATTTTGATGATTGGATTCTTATAATTTAGAAAGTCTTCTTCAGCTGATGCTGCAACGATCTTACCTAATACTCTTGTGTCATCTGAATACTTCATTATGTCAACATTTTCATAGTGTGTAATATTAGTGCTAATTTTGTCTGTATAGGTGGTAAATAATGGACATATGCCTTCGCTATTAACTTTCAAGGACATCTGAGGTCAAGATTGTACAAAAAACTCTACCTATGGTACTTAGTGAAAGTGCCCTCAGTTCCTAGCAGGCTGCGAATGGATACATAATTGAGTGTGTGGATTTGAGAAGTGGCAGCATAGCAAAACACAAACCAATGTACTATGACAGGTGGGAAAAGGACAGAATAGATCAGCATTGTGATATTATTAAAGATGTAGACAGGGTGAGAAGGATTATAGGAAAAAAAGTTGAATATTGAAATAAGATTTCCCTAAATGTCTACAAACAACTGGAAAAAACTGTTCTTTGTTGTTTTACAATTAGTGTCCTAAATTACGTCCAAATAGTCTTCAAGCACCATATAACTATATTAGAAAATTAACTAAATATTTATCATGTGATATTATTAATTTTCAGATACTATTTTAATATACTTGATTAATATAAATCCAAAATTCGAGGTGTGTTATATACCTAAAAGATCTTATCATTGCTATGTGCTTTCAACACATATTTTGTTATTTTTCACAATTTTATTCACAATAGCATTTACGTTCTCTGATGATTTGTAATTAATATTCAAACCAAGTGTACATCAAACATTGATATCCCTGGTGTTAATATTGGACAATGCGAATCATATTGAAATTAAAATTTATCAATCTTTATAGTAAATATTTAAGATTGTTTTAACAACGGTGAGTTAAAAAGAAAAAAATCAATAAAAGATCTTGGCTTATTACTTAATAACATCTTTTCGTCTTAATGTTGATCGATTGATCTGCTAAAATATAATTGAGCTGTATCTTAGTCTTCTAAGATGAATTCAATATCATATTCTCACTTCATACATACTGTTGTGAATATTTCATATGTATATATATATATATATATATATATATATATATATATATATAATGAGAAAAGTGGAAATTTCGCAAGCAAACATTGTAATGAACTTTTAAGCAAAACATAATTCAAACTGGTTACCATATCAGGGTCAAAGGTCAAAATCTTGTCAACTTTGTTAATTGACAAAAAACAAAAATATTGGTTGCAAATATTGTGAAAGCCTCATATTGATGTCTCACTTTATCGTTGCTTTCGTTCCATTGTACACAAAAACAAAATTTATGGGTCAAATTGAAAAAGTACACTTGTTTAGTTTAAATGTTCGGTCTTCTAAGGCATTGAATAAGTAATATGGTGGAAACATGCGTTGCTTAAGTATATATTGTCATAAAGCTTGCAGAATTAAACTGAGTTTAAATTTTAACCTAGTGGCGTTTTGCCTGTTTTTTGAAAACCAAAATTTTTACATGTGACGTTATAAAGTTTTTTAAAATTTTGTTGATCTTTTAGTACACTGCAATATTAATTGTTACACAATTATTATTATAGTTACCATACTTTTTGCTGTAAGTCATTTTTCATGAAATGCGATTGCGTAAAGAATAAAACCTGTTCCGTTTTGTATTGTTGAAAGCATATTTTACATTTTACAGAAATTGACTTGTTACTGGTAGCTTGAACAATGAAATATTTTTTAACAAAACAAGTTAAGTTATAAACTGGGCTAGATTAATAAGAAATGTTGGTGACTGAAATATTTTACTTATCTAAGAATGTTCAGGAGAGTCACGTCGCGATTATCTTTATAAAAGAACAAACCGTTTTTCTGCATTTTCAAGTACTTTTCTCCAAGCCTATTTTGAAATTTGCAAATTTCAACCATAAAATTTCGAAAATTAGTATAAAATTGCAATGCAATATCTGATGTACATTAATTATTCATCAAAAAATTCAATCACCTTACCACTTTAGTTAAAGTCCAATTAAAGCTCAATCTGTGCAATGTCAGCAGAATCGACGCCAAAAGAATCTGGATTAAAGCTAAAGCAAAAGCACGCCTTAATGGGCCTGTGATCAAGCCTAGTTTAAAAACGTAAATAAAAGGGCAGTTTAAGATAAAAAGTGACAATGGTTAATGAATAGTTTCTGCGTTAGATAACTTGTCGTTTTATGGACACCTCTAACGGAAAACGTCAGAGAAATATTGTTGAATATTCCTGCTAAAGTTCATTTCTATGCCGAAATTACATGAAAGGATTAACTTTTTTCTATGAAAATTAGGATTTTTAAAAAAAGTTTCTAACTACATCTATACGTAATGTTCATGTAATCATGATATCTAGTGTCGATGGCAGCAACAACCAATTTCAACTGGTTCACTTTATGTAGATAGATCATCCAAACCCATTGAGGCATCATGGTTAAAGTGATGGTCACGGCACTGTAGGCATCAGAATTAGATAAATCGCATAAAAGCACTCCTTAATAGTACCGTGATGGAAGTTGCTTTAAATTTTAATGTGGAAGTATACCACTAAGGCTGATTTGATAGTGAGAAACCTCTGACGACCCCTGGAATGCAGAGTGCTGATCTGTGTCGAGACTGATCAGCAGAGTGAAGCCAAAGGCCGAACATCAGTTGAAAGGGTTGCGCCTCTCCCGTTTTGGCAAAACAAGGCTACTAACGGTGACAACTTATAGAGCGCCTGCTGTCTGCTATAAAAGATCCGAGAACTATATTGGAGTATGCGACACTGAATGCAAAGCATCTAGTGGTATGAAGCTCTGTGGCACAACTAGAGCATGCGGATCATAACTACCTGTGACACAGCAAAGCTGCCCCACAGGAGGCACAGCAAACACTGGCCTAGGCCTATTTCATAGGCCAGAAACAAAGAGTCATCTCTGTATGACTGCCCCATGAAACCCACTCATGAAACTGGCACCAGTAGCACTCTTTCCAACAGTATTACCAGTTACCACTGTGTCGCCGTTTATCTACAAAAAAATTAAACAGACAGGCTTCTCGACCATTACCGCCCTCACATGTACAAAGTACATATGGTGGCACCCTCTTCTACCCTGGTGTTTAACACCAACTGTAAGTGCGGGACTCCGTACACCGACGAGCCCATCGAGTGCTAGCTAAACGCCACCCTTCTGATTCGGCTTTAGCATTTCAGCTTGACTGGTTGGCTTATCCATGAACCACTGCGAGAAGGTACTCTGTGGGACGGTTCCCAAAATGTAAATGACAAAGGAGACACTCCCTATCTAAGATGGAACGGTCCGGCCGGGGCCGGCAATTTACCAGCCTGCAACCACTTTTAAAGTTCATCAAAGGCCGGTAAAATTAGCGGCCAAAACCACTAAAAAATTTCTTGTTTTATCTTATAGGGAGAGAATATTTGCTCAGTTTTAGAGGGATTCTTATGATAATCTAAATTCAAAAAATGCTTAAGTTCCAGCAATCTACAGTTTTGCAATTAGATAATAGTTAAATATACTTTCTGGAATCTTTCAACAATCTATAACTATAAAATTGAATTGTCGTCTGTATGTGCGCTATGCACGCCTAAACTACTGGGCGGATTGTCACCAAACTTTGCATGGTGACTCCCTATCACCCTGGGAAGGTTTTAGGGGGGTCAAAATGGGGGTCCCAGGGGGGGTCCGGGGGGGGNGTATTCATACCACGAATACCATTGATTCCATCAGACACACCATTTGAATTCAAGAGACTTCAATTTCCAGTGAAATTAAGCTTTGCTATGTCCATTAACAAATCTCAAGGACAATCACTGAGAGTTGTTGGCCTAAATCTTCTAGCACCATGTTTTTCTCATGGACAGCTATATGTTGGATGCTCAAGAGTTGGATCTTCGAAGAATTTATTTATATGTACCCCATTGAAGGATCACACAGAAAATATTGTTTATCAGGAAGCACTTCAGAATTAATATTTGTTTAAAGTATGCTGTCTTTAAGAATAACATGCATCAATGCCTTATAAACTTAAGCTGTATGCATAACATGTGACTTTAATTAGAATAAATATCTTTACTAAAACATATTATCGTCTTTTACTTTTCAAATACCCCGGGCAACGCCGGGTACCCCTGCTAGTTTACTATAAATTGAATTGTTCTTTTTTTGAAAAGGTAATTTGGTTTCAGTTTTTATGGAACTTAATAATAATTTTTACAGAAGCTGTTTATAGTAATGAAAGTGAAATCTATAGGATTTACACTTGAAATTTGAGAGGCCTCGTACAAATCAAGCAACTTGAACGCTTGTATTTTTCTAATTTTGGAAAACTCAAAATAAATTTGAAAGATTTTCGGTTGCAGACATTCAAACACAAACGTCAGTTGACACATCCTACTAAATGATTAATTATGTTTGGCTTTAGCGAAAATTTTTTTAGATATATGTATTTGTGTACTCATAAATTATTCAATGCAAACTGTAGTCAAATGTCACAGCAATATGAAACAATGATAATAATGCTACTCGCCTAGCCGTATGCAATTTAACTATCATAAAAATAAATTTGGAAAATATCAATATTATTTTAGTTATAATAGTTTGAAATTTGTGTATTATAGGCAATATCAAGTCTTTGCATTGCCATATGTATTCTTCTAGATGAAAACAGCTTAGGTATATATATATATATATATATATATATATATAATATACTTGCATAGATTAAAATTACAATGCAAAAAAATTTATCGGCCAAAACCACCCTGTATTAACTTCTGCCGGCCAGCAACTTGCTCCTCTTTCTCTTTCGACTCTGACTATGCACACGGCACGCCTCAATAGGTTTGGAATATCTTTGCGCATAATAAGAAACAGTCAATGTTCCTTGTTGCCTCCAGGTGCTCAAAACCTTCTAAATACATTAACACGAAGTATGGAGAAAATTTAAATCCTTTTCAAAAATTCAACATTTTCAAAGAACCTCTGTCACAGCAATAAAAATTTTCAAAATTGCCTTAAAGTATGATCCCCAATAAACATACCCATGACCTAAGATTTTCAAATTTGGAAAAAGGCTTGGAGAAAATTCTTTGCAAATGTGGGAAAACGGTTTGTCCTTTAAAACAGAAGTTAGGATGGTTAAGGTTATAATTTCCGGCAGTTTCCAACTCTGCTCTCTATCCAATGAAATGTGGTGCTATCGTGTGTTATGAGTACATAATATTTTTTCAAAAAATCATAACAAATTTAAGAAATTCAGAAAACTTTTTAAGGTTTATGATATATATTTTTTCACGTTCTCACATAAAAACCTAGTTTTCGAAACTCCAGCTCTCTGATTTTGAAGGGGTTTGACGCTATTGTCCTAACCGACCTCGCATCTGAAATACAAACTATAATTTCAAGTGTGGAAGATTCATATTTTGTAGAGGGTAATATCTGAGAAAATAGCAACTAAATTTTTTCCAAAAAGTAGCTTAATAAACTTGGCCAAATGTTATCATAAACTTGATATCAAATCGATTTAAAGCGTACTACAGACTGCAATAACAGTTGTTAATAAATTAATATTTGGATTTAATATCATTTCAGAAGAAAGCAATTTTTCCAATCTTATTCTGAACTTAGTATCCATTTTCGTATAAGTATGCATGTGTGAGTGGTGTTCCACACAATTTTAATCATTAAATCAAATGTTATGATGACAGAGAAATTAAGTTTAAATGCTTATTTTCATAAGTAGTAATTGCACAATATTTATACTGTCATTATAAAACCCAAGGCTAAACATTCATATCAAAAACAGCATAGCTAAAAATGTATTGCATCATATTATGCATCCCCGCAAATGNTGATATATATTTTTTCACGTTCTCACATAAAAACCTAGTTTTCGAAATGTATTGCATCATATTATGCATCCCCGCAAATGCAGACCACTCTACAAAGGCAAAACCTAAATTTACATTTCAGTTCCCGCCTTTCCAAAATACATTTGACCTCCTGATTTTGAAAAAATACGAAAAATTCCTGAAGCTCTAAAATGACTTAGTCAAGATTACTTGCTGATCGTCTTCGTCTGCAATTTATGTTCCTGAATTTGCTAAGTAAAGAGTAAATTTCCCATTGCATACAGATTTGTGAAAAGGTGAAAATTGAACATTTGTAGCACTTAGGTATTTGCCTTAACATGTAGACATAACAGTATACTTATTGTATTCTGCTTCAATTATTGATAATATTTACATCTCTTACAAATTGCATTATCGTAACCTTACAATCTGAACGTGTATTAAATTAGCACTACGTCAATTTTTTTCTTTTTCCGGTGAAAATCATACAAAATTTTCTGTAAATCAACTTCCAATTATAGTTGATATCAAAAAAATTACATGTGCACTGGGGAAAACATTCATCTATAAAAGCTACTCCTTCAGTAAGAGATTTTTTTCATATTTATTGTAACTAATTTAACATGATTTGTCAAATACCCTAAAGCTGGCGTCTCACGATTAGTCAATATAGGGTTTTGCCTTCCTGTGTATCTCTTAAGGATGAAAAAAATTAATACGAACAACAAGATACTAATCCGTATCCCGTGTAGCCAAAGCAATTTTGTTAAAAAAAATTACACAATGTTTGGTAATTTATTTGGCGGGTTGTGGGAATACAAACATGCAAATACTGCATGGCGTATTGAAAAATCTGCTCACCATGATATCGTCATATTCTCATCAGAAACTAAGCTGTCAACAAAATGAAAATGATTAAATCTGACTATTGAGCGTAGAATAATCCTTACTGATTTTATACTAAGAAAAAAGCAAAATAAGACCATTGTTAAATCCAAGCTTTCAAGACTAAAGTCAGACTCATCAATGAGTGAAGTTGAATAATTTATTGGCATTACTTATTTTAGAGACATTCATGGACTGAGACGTGCTCCAGTTCATACCCTTTGATAAAAAGAATTTGGCATTGCTCTTATAAAATATGCTGTGTTGAGAAATCAATTTTGGCGCACAAACCTTTCCTCGATATGATTGTACTTCAACTAAATCATCTGAGATACAATTTGTTAAATTTCCTGTGCCGAGAGATATTTAAAGATTTTGCAACAAAGTGGATCAATGCGTATAAAACTCATGAATTAAAAACACGCTGTTGTTTTAGACAGTATATTTATTCTAAAAATATGGATGTATATGGATATAAAAACAAAATATTGTCTAATTCAAATTCATTATCTCGATTCATACGATCCAGATGAACGTAATTGTTCGATTTTGTAGCTATCATGATTGTCAAAGTTGGATAAAAGTTGATTTTGTAGGGTATTTTGCAATAAATATGTGTGACGCAATCATAAGCTAAATTTGCTTTTGTATTTTTAATTGACTGTATTAGTAACGGTCATTTCGATCGGTGTTGGGCATTTAGTTACATTGAAATATGTGAGGTCTTTCTGAAACCTTACATATTCAGTTTCCAAAATTCGGTTAGTTTAAGATGCCGGTTGCATTTTATTTGTAATATAATTGTTCAACAATCAAATGAACTTCTTATCATCACTATAGACAAGAGAGTGACATCGGGTACTCGATAAGCCCGACCCGATTGTGGGTCGGGTATCAAATTGCAGGGTCAAGTTCGGATTCAAAGATTAGACTTATTATTTAAAAATACTAATGTTAATCATCGTTTGATTTGAAAAAGATTTAAGACGTTCAGTAATACCAATGAATTGCTGATTCCCCTATCAGAAAATGATTGAAATTAATGATGATTTGAGTGGACTGAGATCCATAACTTCAAATCAAAGTCAACGTTTCGGGTCGGGTTCGGGTCCATGTTGTCCCTCTCTAACCCACAATTAGTGAAAACTTGACTTTTCTCAGCATAGTCAAGACATGAAAAAAATTAATACAAGAAGTTCCTGAGCATTTGATAATGAGTCTAATCAGTCCAGTTAAATCAAATAAGAAAATTCCACAATTGAACAGTAAGCAAGAATTCAATTCTAATAATTTTTATCCCCTCATGTTTTTGAGTTCTAGTTTGTAGTGCTGTAACATATCTTGATATGTTGCTGTAAAATTGTTGCTTCGTATGAATCAAAGTGAATTTATCTTTTTATGACAATTTTCATCAAAACTATACTGAAAGAAATGTATTATAGTGGAACAATTTTCAGTTATTTTATGTCTATCGTTATTTTTCAATGTCTTCGAGATTAAATCAAAGTAGTGAAACGTAAAGGTAAAAATTTTTTATAACCGTCTATTTATAAAAACTCAAGGGATAGGCTAAAGTGAATTTACCGTCTAAACTAGTTTTTTCTAAATATTTGTACTAGATAAACTAATTTGTCTTCAATGTTGAGTATAAAATTGAACTGTCCACAATGCTTAATACCAAATACCAAAAAAAACTTTGATAAGTACTTTTTGCGTTACGGCAATTATATGTGTTTATTATTATAAAATCATCTTCTAATATTTCTGACTTTTGCTCTTAAGGTGTGTGAATAATATTTTACATCGAGTAATTTGAATGAAGATGGCAATTGTTCACAAAAGTAAATCCAAATTTTGTAAAAAAATGTTTGCAAACGAGCCTGATATACATATGCATAAATTTCATTAATGAAAATTATAATACAAATAGTACTGCTTTCTTCAATACAATGGATCCTGCTATTTTGGTATCTTTTGTTCACATAATGATGCTAAAACATCTAGGATTCTAATATATATATATATATATATATATATATATATATATAACAATGGAAATAAGTCCAAAAATAATAAGAAAACTGAGTTTTAAGCTTAACTCAATATAAAATTTTTAATCTACATCTATGCACACGCTTCATATATTAGGCATTTCACTTAGTCAAACACAAAGTCAGTTAAGCAATATTTGGATATTTTACATATAAAAGCAGTTAGATTTGAAGATTAGCGGCTATTAGTCACTTGAAATTTCTTCAAAAACGATTATATGCCAAATATATTTTATCTCCATGAGTGCAAATGACATCGTCATATCCATCATTATCAACATCTAATACAGCGTAAGTGGTATTTACATTTTGGCATAAGAAGTGTTCAGACCAAGACGTTATGGGATGATGAAAGTTAGAAAAGATTACAGTCGAAACAAATTTTTTTACTTTAGTTTTCAGAAATTCCATTTCGTCAATCACTTCATCACCATCAAAGTTTCCCCGAACTTTAAATGGCTCCTTAAAATCGTGCAAACTTTTAGAACTTCTAATTTGCATAATTCCATTATAATACTCAATATTTTCAATAAACACAGCTGTAAATTTGTAATAACCTCCTTGTATTTTACAGAAAAAGTCTTCGTATTCGAAAAATATAGCATCACATGATTGTGGTTCATTTATTACGTCCAATTTAGTGTTAAGCAAATCTACAAGGAAAAGAAACTTAGAAGTTGCAATGCACTGAACATCTTCTAAAAATACCCGTAATAGAATCAAGTTTGTTTCATTTGAATGCGAACGACAAAATATCGATTCATTTGAAAGATTTTCACAAGATTCCTGTATTATCGCACCAGAGATGTATAGTACTGGTAAATCGTCTTCACAATCAATAATGAAATTTGAGGAATTTTGAATGCATAACACTGGATTATGAATTGAAAATGGAATGGACTTTTGGAATACTTCAAGTTGACGATCTTTGAATGACACTTGAATGATAGTATCTACATGAACACAGAAAAGCTTGTGCCCATATATAAGCTTGTCATAAACACATGCTGGCCTTCTCAAAAAATGAGTAACATTAACAACGTAAGCGATATATTCTAACTGATTTAATACATTGCTAACGAAAAAGAGGGTCTTGTTTTGTTCGGAATAACAAAGTTTATCTAACCCTGAAAACCAACAAACAAATAACAACAAATCACAATCTGATGTATTGTGAGCTACACTATCACAATACAGATTATTTTCATGAAAAAGTTTTAGAAAAAAGTGATTGTAAGTTTCTCCTGTTTCAATTGACTGACTAGGAAAAACCATTCCTTTATCATTTCCAATATTGCAAATCATGGTAATGCTAAAATAGTATTGAAACATCACTGGTTTAGTGTAGTGTGGTGCATTAAAAACCACAATAGTGAAAGTCTCATTTCCAGGTGACTTTGTAAATACTTGACGTCCAAATGGCATGCGAAAAACTATTGTGTACTTGATAGGTAAGGGCCGCAAATAAATATTGAATGTCCCATTTACAAATACTTCATTTATATGGTCAGATATTTCATACATATAATCCTCCAAAAGCAAATTACCACTTGCGCAAGTTTGATACATAGATAATTGATTATCCTCTAAGGATCTTCCCAATAACGAAATGTAGAACGGTTTGTTCTTACCATACAATACTGTAATCCAAATTTCATTGATAAGTTGGGAATCAAATAGTTCTGGCTTAAATAATGTCGTGTTCTGAAAATATGCAATTGATTCATCGATATGGGTAATGTTGTATTCAAATAAAACTTTTGACGTTATTGGTAAATAAAACGAGACTTTAAAGCCAAATTGATTCATTTTGACAATGGACATGATAGTGAACTCTAATCTTTTTATTGCAAATTCATATTCTGAAAAATATTCTTTTTTGTAATACCTGACTTTTTTTTCAAAACAACAAACTATATGTTCGGGTGTAATAGTAGACTTACTGTACCAATTACTAGTGCAAGTAATATAATTCCGAAAATTGATACCTTCTGGAGATGTGGACAATGCCTTTTTGCCAATTAGACGTGATCTGGACACATATAACAACACTAAATTTCCCATTATATACTTTATGAAATCGAAAGGCATCTTTGTGGAGCTCGTCTAAATTCTAATCATTAAATATGAACAAATTTTTTCCTGTTTATAGATTTACAATGACGTTGACATATCTGAGGTTATACAATTTTATCAATTTTCAAAATCCAGTTTTTAGAACTGCAAGATGTACCTCCCCCTTCCTTGGTGAATACAATAAATAAAAATACCAATTAAGATATAGGGATGGACACAAAGTCAACCATTATTTAGTTGAATTTCAATGCACCTAAATGGCTATTGCATTATGTTTGTCAGACTGGGGTCAAAAAGACCCCAAACGACTATTAGCTAGTATTTTTTCTTCCGACGATTATCCTTTAAAATATATATAAATACCATTGAAGCAAATTTAAACATTTATTACACAAAACTATTTTAAATAAGATAAGGAGGCTTCAATTTTATAAGGTATCTTCTTCAATATTGTGCTTGGCCTATTCATCAAAACATAATGAAAAATCCCACTTATTTGACGCACTTTTTGTAATTATTTTAGGTTAGTTAATTTTTATGGTTGAAAGCATGCTAAGCAAAAAGATTCCAATTATTGTTTTTCTCTTCTGTTGGATTATTCTGGTACATTTTCAGGAGCGAGGCCTATTTCCAAAAAAAGACTACGTTTTCCTAATGTTCCAATGTTCCAGTACCGCAGTATCTTGATTTAAACACAATTCTTTATAGAGAACACGCGATAAATCTATTATACATTTGGTTTTAAAATGATTTGTCGAAAAATAGCAATTGGATAATTTCCCAGGGAAAATTAATAATGGTTAAAGTTCACAAAAAACAGTAATAATTCTTAAAATGTATCCCATATGTAAACATCATTTTGGACCAGAGAAATTAATATTTTTGATAATTTAGAGACTACTCCTTAAGAATAGTCATTCGACAAAAAAAGCCTTGACGACGGAATCATAGAATATAAGCGTGATATTAGCAGTTGCCTGTATTCGTCATGCAGGGCAGTTCGTGTTTCTGAAAACCATTTCAGCATCGCAGGGAAGGTGACGTCAGAACAATGATCAAGTCTCTCACCGAATAGAGTTGAGCAGTGGATGTTCATAAAACTTAATAGTTAGCCCTAATTGATTTTCAGTTTATCAACTAGCACCCTTGGTAGATATATTTAAAGTTGGAATCTTAGGAATTATTGTTCAAGTATACGGGATTTATTGTACTCTGTATCAAAAACTCTATTGTAAATGCTTGGATATTTCAATTATATTATTACATTTCAAAGTTTTTTTAGATCTAACATTGACAGTTGAAAATTTAAAGCTCAGATATGATGGATTTTATTAGTAGTTATAACGATAAAAGAATCAAAATTTGATTCCTGATAATGAATTTCAAGTAAAAATTTTATTGTTTAGTGGTAATTGAAAAGCATTAACTTTCTCCGCGACTAAATATAAAATCGTTTTGTCCCATTTTTGTCCAAGCCAATCGAGAAGTTTTTAAATCATTGGTAAAAATGCTTGGTAAAATTATTCTTAAGAAAATATTGTCTATTTTTCGATGAAAAAAATCATTCAAATTTTCCCTATGCCTTATGTTTATACATACGTAGTGCTTGGCGGTTTCCAAAAGATGATCTCGGTTTCAGTTTTTAGCTTACTACTATTGGTATTAGAAAAAATTTTATTCAACAGAAACGTACCCACATAAACATTGCCGCGCTTAGGGGGTCAGGGGGCGACCGCCCCCCTTTTGGCTCCAACTGTAAACACTTAAGAAAAATTTTTATTTTCCTCAAAATTGAACATAGTTATCAATCGATTTGCTACTATAAACAGACGATTGCATTTTGTGTATAGTTATTTTCATTGACAAAAATTTTTTTGCAATTTTTTTGCAAAAATGGGTGTCAGCCCTCTCCCTGTTTTAAAAATCCTAAACGCGCCACTGCTTATCAAGTATATTTTTATAACACTAAATTAAACTATACATCAAATAAAACTCAATTACACTTCAACTTGGCAAGTCTTTTGGCGTATATTCCAAAAATACTGCATCGTTTCTTGAAATAAATTCTAGGTTACTATCTATGTTAACGGTGCGTGACTGTTCGGGTTGCAATTGCTTAAATATTTCTTTAAAAATATTGCAATCACACAAATGAAATTGCATGACTTTTCACTGAACAAAGAAACCCTTTAAATAAAAAAAATGCACTCCAACAGTCACAAAATAAAATTTTTTATTCATTCACGAACAGTTAAAAACCGAAAACTCGGTTTTCACTGTTTTCTCTGTTGGTTTTTTTCCGGAAAATAGGTATAATAATATAGTCGTCCGTGATAGAGCCTTATTATATAGTAAAGAGAAGAGCCCCAACTAACCCCAACTATTTCGTTTTCGGTAGATAGACTGTGAAAACACTGTTCAGATGCCCCCAATCATGTACGCTTGGATTTTTGTTGAAGAAATAATGACATTAGAGTTATATCCAAAAAGTTCTGAACAGAAACAACTCAAACAAAATATTTAACCGTATAAATATATAATTAAACAAAAATTGACACATATTAATAATTATAATTGAAGATAAATAAACGAATTTGCTTTTATAACTCCCAATTTCCAAATGAGAAATTTTTCAATATGCCAAGTAATGCACATTTGGAGTAAAATTACAGTACGAATATATTATCATGCTAAATAGCCCAGGTTGCATCTCGACGCTAAATTTAATAAATAAATTTATATTTTTAAGATTTATTCAATATAATGTCTCTCTTTTTCTTTGTCTGAGAATTCTAAAATTCTAAAAATTTATTTTGTTTAACATTATGCTACGCTTAAATTTGTCAGTTTCATATTGATTGAGGACTTACCTTCCAAAGATGAAGAATATTCTTTCCAAGAAATCCTGGAACTGAACTCCTTAAATTAAAAAAAATTAGAAAACATTGATCTTCGGACACCAACACTAAGAAAAAACAACGCCCAAGGAAATTAACTTATTTTTTGCGGTTCTCCTCATTTGGCCGTTCTCAATTAATTTTATTTTGAAAGAAAATTTTAAATATATTCATGTTTTACCTAAGAATAGCGTAAGCAAGACGGGACAATGTGGAATTCCCTCCCCCGTCAGGTTTTCAGGCTTGATTTTGACTGGCTAAATCAAGAAATATTCGGCATAAAAATGAAAAAATTTAAAATATAAGATCGGGAAATGCATTTTTAGGGTCCATTTTTTCAATATTTTCAAAAATTTGATTGAGAATATGTATCTAAACACAATCTCATAAGATGAATTTTAGCCTATCATCTCCTTTTGAGGGCGTTAAAGTTGAAAATTAGAACATTTAATTATTTCTTGTAATCAGAATCATATAATGCATAAAATTATTTATATTGTAAACTTTGAATGTAAAAATCAAAAATCAACTTTGTAATATGACTGACAATACCTTTGCAGGCATTATGCACATTATTTATACATGTAAATAAAAAAGCCCAACTTATGGAATCCAGTAATTGTCAGAAATCGTTTAAGCAGCACAAGCAAATTTCAGCCATTTGACACAGAATTTTCTAAACTTATTATCAGCATTTGCAATCAAATATATTTCAACGATTGCTGATTCAATACAAAGCGTTGAGACATGATACACTGCAGTGGCGCCTGAAGTGGGGTGGCGAATATTCATATTGGGGAGGC
>CABFPE010000484.1:557725-570915 GCA_900660155.1 Hofstenia miamia
ATTTAATATATATAGAGCAGCTTCCTACATTTAATAAACTACGATACAAACTATTAACTACAAACTACTGACATAATAAAAATAAGACACAACGCTAGCTACTTAAAAAACTATATACAAAGGCTAGCTACAAACTACTATTAAAATCACTATAAAATCGGTCACATTATCAGTCGCATTATTCGTCATAATTTAGATCTAAAACTCGGTTAATGTAAATAGTAATATTTACTTACGATGGCAAAAACGCCTTTGTTGCATTTGTTACTACATGATGGGAAATGAACTGGTCGATTGGAGAGTTTTTACTTACCTGTTCCATCTATGCACTGAGCCACTCCCATACTCGCGCATTTTAGGCTTCCTTTTACCACTGTTCATGAAATTGAAAATACAAGGATTTTATATAATCAATTTCCGCTATTTGAAATTTATTTTTTCTTAAAATCCTTTTGTCAATTTACCAAAAATTTCAACCGAAATGAGTTGCATTTAATGAACAGAAGGCTTTTAGCATAAATATAGTCTTAATAAAAATAAACTTAGCTCGTTTTGCACACAATAAAAAATCAACTAACGGCCATGGGAAGTATATTAAAGTGTGATGAAAATGGGTTTTCGTAACTTCAAAACTGTTTGAAAAATTTTAAATTTTAACTTTTAATTTTTAAGTTTCCTTTTGGAAAAATTTATAATTCTAATTCATGAAAAATTAAGGCTGTTAATGGAAGGTTCTGTACTTGAATCTGGAGGTAGCGCAACCAAGAAAGAATGTTTTGTTTATAAGTGCTAATTTCACATAAGAGAGAGGCTCAATGGTTTCTTAAGTTATTATCAAGCAAGTTTCAAAGAAAAAGAGTGGTATAACTAGCATCTACTTAAGGAAATAGGAGAATTAAGTGGGGCGTCGTTAATGTGTTCTGCCTACCTAAATGTCATCTATTTTTGGAAGAAACTCAGGGAGACCAGTGAATACTCAATCAGTAGATGGTGGCGTCATATATTGTATAAAAGACCCATAAAACTAGAAGAAAGGTCAGAAGAGAGTGAAATCTCCGTATCACGTTGGTCTCCATATTCAAGATTTCAATAAAATTCAGTTTGGTTCAGAGAATTCTTAACAAAATTTGGCAATCAAGCACTCTGCGTCGTCTGGTTCTCATTACTTTCTATCAAGACTGCGACCAAATTTCAGTTGTTTGTTCCCTTCAGTTAGGTTGGATCGATCCCAGGTAAAACATTTTGAAATTGGATTTAAGTTGGTAAATTTAGGAACTTCCATTTGGTCTCTAATCTTTTGGGTTATTCTAGTTATTTAGGTTTATTGTTTATTGGTATTATGTATGAACATATTCTCAGTGTTAAAATAAATCCGTTAGATAAAGTTTTCTTTTCAATTGATATTAATTTCAAATAGCTAACACTATTCTGAGTCCCTTAGGAACGCGTAGCTTTAGGGAAAATTTACTAGAGTGTCTTTGGTATGGATACAATTCCAAATGAAAAAGTGCATTATAAGGATAATAGGGAAGTTTCTTTGAAAACAGAGGGACTTTAATTTTCCACTTTAGGAGTCTAAAACGTAGTAATTTTAAATAGAGACATTTCTCCCCATTTACTCAGTGAAACAAAGCTTTGAAGTTTCATCAAAAACTCAGGAAGTTTGAACGACTATTCTTGTAAGGAAATTTTATGCAAGGAAAATTAAACTAGTAACAACTATTAAATTAAATTAAGTTAAGCTAAACGCAAATCCGCTAGAGTATTGTAACTTGGTTATAGGAAAAATCCTAAATAAGAGAGAACGGCTCTGAAGTATTAAAGCATTGTCCTCGAAACAATTGCTGTTGTCAGAAACATTGAAAGCTTGATTTATAAGTAAGTTCATAAAATAATAGTCACACTCAAAGTTTTAAAAGCTCAACAGTTTCATACTATAATTTTCTTGTACGTAAAAAATACGTGGAATGTGACAATATTTAGTATAGTAATTTTTCACAGATTGAGAAAAAGTGACCAAGCCCGTTCTAGCGGTCAAATTAGAAAACCTCAAGAAATCACGAATATAATTTATGGGTGATTTCGAACGGCTATTTAGTTAAATTGTATTTATAATATATTTTTGTATTTACAAGTTTGATCTGGTTCTTAATCCAGCAAGTCAGGCATCGTGGTTGAAATTGGATCACATTTAGGTGCTCAAATTTTCAGCAGGATAAGTTTATTACTACGACGCAGTAAATTTCTGAGTTGTAATTTGGTTATAAAAATACTATTTTACCACAAAAGTTAGAAATCTAAGATTTTACGATGCAGTGTGTGACCAAGTTTATTATTTACTCGCCGTATTATCTACGTTATACATTACAGTTACCTCTAGAATTTAAAAACGAAATAAAACAAGAAATGTTATAAATTCTTGAATTATCTGAATTAAAGATATAAATGTCATTGTTTGACGTATTTAACTTTGTAAACATTGCATCCGTACGCTAATTTATGAAGAACGTATGTTACAGAAATCAGTTTAATATACGTAGTAAATGCAATTTTCGTATGTTTTCGATATTGGAAGGCCGGAGAAAAGAATATAGGTTGTAGTTAATAGAAATATGTCAATTTACAACAAATAGAACTTTTGATAATGCAAAAGAAGATAATATCCTCGATAGATAACAGTTTAGTGTTTTATAAACTAGTTTAAAAGTATATTCATATTTTACATAAAAATTATCCATAAAGAACTAATATATTTCCGACACTTCAAACCCTTTTGAGGCAAATTGCATTAAATTATAGGTATCATGCAAATTGGATAAAATTCTCCTCGAAATCCAAGCATACACAGTTGCGTACGCAATGGAGGGCATGGTGGAATGTCCCCCTCGTAAGGTTTTCATAGTGATTTTGATTGGCTAAATAAAAAAATATTCTGTAAAAAAATGAAACATTTCAAATCTAAGGTAGTGTTCTGCGGCCATGGCCGCGGCCACGGCTTAGCCGTTAGTTGTCCGTAGCCGCGCCCAACGACCGGGCATGGCCAAAGATTTTTATTCACGGCCAAAATGGCGGCTAAAATTTATATATAAATTGCAATTGGTTACACTTTGTTTCAGCTTTGAAGTCTAATCATAAAAGCGATGATATTTTATATGTATGTTTTGGACTATCACAAATATTTTTCAGTTTATATTTATGCTTAAGAAGTACACAGAATGCATTGCAATATTGAGAATACAGGGACGTAATGATGAATTGTATTAATATTTATATATCAGGTCTCAAAACTAGTAAAGTGTACGAACATTTGAAATCATTTTATAAAGATACAGCAACATGTCATTAAAATGTTTATAGTGCTTAAGAAGTCGCGAAATATTTGCTGTATTCTGTTTATAAACTGACGGGTATCGTCACTCCTTTTCTTTCAGTTAATTGCAGTACGTTTCAATATTCACTTATTATTTTTTAACATTACAATTTTTCCATGAATTTTATTTGTATTGTTTTTAAAAGAGCCGTTTTTATGATCTTCAATAATTGTTCAAACTATGGATTTGTGTTAATTGTTGCATTGAAAATTATAGTATTGCACTTAATAGTAATAAAAATCCCCGACTATAATAAAAAATTACGGCTAACGGCCGGCTACAGCCAAAAAAATTGCCATGGCCGCAGAACACTAATCCAAGGGCGTGCAATGCATTTTTAAGGCCTTTTTCTTAATATTTGCAAAAAATTTTCGCGGGGTTTCGCCTCGCTTTTGGTCATAACTAAGATGTCCCTTATAAGAAAATCCTGCGTCCCCCTGACCATGTACACAGACACGATGAGACAATGCGCGAATAAAAAAAACAAACTGTTTATGAACATGACACTTTCTGACCGGCAAAACATTTTCGCAAGTCTAATTAAATATATACATGAAAAAAGGCTATATATATTATATATATATATATATATATATATATATATAATTTGCGCTTCTCGTCGCTTTTGCTTTTTTGACTTGCACTTATCAATAATGTAGAATAGGGTCAGAAAAAAATAATAGCACAATATACATAAATTAAGGCAGATGTTTACATCAGAGATAGAATCAGATCGGTTCTGGTCAGGTCGAGTTACTCAACTTATATATGAGCCGAAATGATATTTTTGGATCCTACTTTCATACATTTTAGTTTCTTCCCGGTTGACACCTCAAGGGAAGAAAAATTTAAACAGTCTTTAGTTTATACATCACATGCATGAAGCTGTGATAATGCTCACAAACGCATTTGTTATGATTCTGAATTGATTGTTGATGGTGACGTATTATAGATTATTATTGAATAAACCAGCCCTCACATAGCATCACTAATTGTGATTTGCGAAATGAGTTCGCATACTACATGGATTGTGATATTTTCGGTACTAATGACATCTTATCGACTTTCTAGAAAATACATAAGAAATAAATTGAATATGCTTGCACTTCAAATTAATTTAACCCAAACGTGTGGTGGTTAATCAGAGAGCGAGACATTCGCGCCTGCATTTTTAACTGTTACAGAAATCGTTCAAGCTTAGATCCAGTAAAAACCGAAACGTTAGAATTACTAAGGACCGATCATTATCTGACAATTGTGAAGGGATACTAAAATTTTACTATATTATAATACATTTTGTTTTTTATATTTCCTATGTTTGTAAATTTTTCACACAAAAGTAATAGTATCTAATCTTGTGCAGTCCAAAACCGGTCCTCAAAATGCTGGACATTTTCATTTACTTCTAAGTTAACGATAATAAAAAATATAACTGTTTTTATTAGGCTTATCCAATGACAGTAAAAAGCGTTAACTATTTAAAGTAGTAGTAATATATTTGTTATAATTATGCTGCTTTACCAACACAAAGGAGACAGTCCAATCAATGATATAATCATTTCATGTTCGTGGGTACGCCACTGCTTAGTTGATCTGATCTGACAATGCATTTACCTTTAGAAGAAGTTTATCACCTTCCCTATGTTTGGGCCTCTTTTAGCATGACAACTTGGAAGAGCACTTTGCTCATTTTCATCAATGCAATTTATGTCATAGCACATCAGGTTTTGGTGCATGCTCATCACATTGATTGGACCATAAATATTTTGGAACTAAAGTCAAAAATGGAATTTTGAAGTGCCAAGCATGAATGTAAACTCTGTTGCAAGTTATTATCCAATGAAAAGAAAACACATGTTGATGCTCTGCCGCTTCATACAAGTCAGATCACATTAGATGAAAAATGGCCTTTTTTAAATAGCAGTGGATTACTTCTGCAAAAATAAGGCGATGTATCAAATAATGTTGTGGTTTCAGACAAATTGAAGCATCACACTTGTAGTTTATTCCCATTCGTTTAAATTTTTTTTATTTGTAACAATGAAAATCAATGCAGAACAAGACCTGCTCAACTTAGTTAGTTTTCTATATAGGGGACTCTGAGTTCTGCATGCAGTCGAATGCTAAGCATATTTTGTAAACGATTTGCACTGAAAAAATCAAAAGAACTTATCTCAAATGCGGGATGATATCAAGATTCAGACACTTTGAAGATGATAGATTTCAAAGTTTGTAATTTTGTCAACGCAAACAGTTGGAAATTTAGGAATTTTGAATTGTTTTTTATTGTTTTACTTCGACTTTTCAAAATTACCATATTATAATTTACATATTAATTACATGCATAAATTAATAGGTTGTCTACTTCTTGCAAAATTTTAATGCCATTTCCTCTGATATTTTGATTGCTTGCGCCAAAATAATTTAAAGATACATGTTGTCTCAAATAATTTCTTGAAAGAATTCAAAATGTCAATAATTTTGAACTTTAAGAAGCATCATTATCAAAACTAAATACACATCATAAAGCCATGTCAGAGTTAAGCACACATTCTAATTTTCGCTAAAATCTCGTTTATAGAATTTTTAACACAATTTTTTGTAAGCATTCGTTAAATATTGTAATGCAAAATACCTAAATACTTCTTGCGACAGGATCTTGAGCCTTCTTGATTTTCAATGCGCAGATGTGGATGCTTCGTCTCAAATTTAAAAAAATCTATCAATTATGTACCAAATATCATTAAAGTCTTCTCATTGGTGAAATTGACTTAAATCATACATAATTGGCGTTACCATAGCGTTGCAAATCATGGCGCTCTAGTTGTATATTAAATCATTATAAATAAAATGCACTTAATGATGTCAAAAAAAATCGTCAAACATCTCATAATAATTTATCTACAAATTTTATTAGTTTTTGGAGTTTTAGATATTTTTGCAATAGAGAGTTGAATTCAACTTCTAACATGTAGAAATCTTAGTAATTTTATAGTTAAAAGCTAATTATTGTAGGAGATGCTTAAATACTTCTTTTGTAGAAATATAGTTGAAATACAAATTTTTAATAGAAAACCTTTATAAACTGCTATTAATCGATGATATTAATGGATTAATACAAATTAATTTAATTTAATGGTTACGTGACAATTTTTGAGGCCTTTATCCTAATTGCACAGCAACATGTGTAAAATTTCCAATTTTAAGCATATCCTAATACACTGTTTGCTAAAGTCATAAGGACTTTCTAGCTTCAACAATCTCGGAAGTTATGTATTCCATAATACTCGTATGTAAAAACACTATAGGACACGAAATCTTTGACATATAATCTATATTTGGCAATATTTGCGAGATCGTTTTCTAATAAATATGGAAAATATCTTTGAAGATGTTCTTTGTAGAATATTTTGATATTAGTCTCTAATTAAAAATTGAATAACTAAAAGTTCTGTGTGATTAGCGTTTTGTTGATCCCAGTCTTATGTAGTCTAATGTGATTTAGGACTTGTTCCTTCAGATACCATTTTCATAAATTTTCTGAACCCATGCCTCTATGTTGTCTCACAACATAATTTGTATTTTACAAAAACTGGCAAAAGATATGAGTGATGCTCTGAAATTTGTCGTCCTAGTTTCTTCATTTCTTGTAGCAGTCCCACTGCAATACTCAAATCCAAGTCCCATTATCCTACCGAAACCAGTATACCCCAAGAGACTGGATAGTTCAGCAGAGACCTACATTGTACATTAATACCTTAAGAACTACAAAACTCATGCAAAATTTTTAATTACTACATGTTTCAATAATACAAGAAACTGTAATAAATCGGTCAAAGAGATTCCTCATTATTAAAAAATTATGAAAAACATTGATAATCACTATTTAATGTGCCTATGTTGCCAGTATTTTCGAGAAAATTCGTATCTCATTATATTGATGTTTACTAGTCAAATCTTGTTAGGTTATGCACAAAGATTGATAGTGAATAGAATATAGTGGAGACAAAATATTGCAAGATGATCAAAGTCCTTTGATCGATTGATACTTATCAGTAAAGTTTAGCGATCATCGTAACAAATTATAATTTTTTAAAAAATAGTGGCATATTGTGACCATTCATTTACACAAATGATTGTATTAAATTATGAATGAAGTGATTCCCGTATGTGTACAAGATGAAATAAATATTTTACACTATTTTTCATAATTTTATAGAAAGTAGTTCATCAAATTTTAATGCCCTGTCGTTCACTACTTTTGGATAATTTACAGATGACTGCTGATACTTTGTCTCACAATCATAACAAAAATAACATGCAATTTTTTTCCTTGCTTCTCATCAGGGCAATTCTGACATCGTACACTTTTTTAAGAGATTTTTGAAGTGCAATCATATTTTAAGTGATAAATACTTTTTTAGTTTGTTTTGTGTTTAAGCTTCCGTCCACACTTATGAGGATGATGAGATCAGTGGCGGTGCGTGGCTGTAATAGTTGCATAGGCAAAATTTGGCAAACATTGGGAAGCGAAAGGGTAACTAACTTATTTCTGATATCTAATAAAAATAAGAAGCATAATCTCTTTGCATATGTAATATACTAAAGGTGTTTTAGAAAATTAAAATCGATGCATAAATGTAATAAATGTAAAACAGCATTTCATTTATACAGTAGTTCAATTGACTTATTCTTCTTTTATGGTTTAAGATATGATGGGCTCTGGTCAAGACTGATTTTAAAGGTTTACAACGGCCAAGGTTTGGGTCATTGAAATCGTCCTGTTGCTCATAATACTAAAAATAGCTAAAGACATAGCTGAACTTCAGAAGAGAATCCCAAGTAAGCTCAGGCTGCCACAATGCATCTTTCGCTGCAGTAAAAGATGAATTATATTAACTGCTTAGAATTTCGTTAAAAAAGTTTCATAGTTCTTAGGTATTCAATCAGTATCATGTGATTGTCAAGGACCTATTTATACGTATTTGTGTTTGAAATGATTAATGCTGTATTATTTTTATTATTTGGTACGTTGCAAAGGCAGGATAATATTGAAATCCGCTCTGATTGATATTATATGAAGTTCTGCTTAATCAAAAACCTAAATTACCCGTAAGTGTTGCCTAACTTGATATTGGCACAGTAGCGGAATAATTCAATAATATCAAATTCCTGCTACGCAAAATTATGGGCATAATTAAGCATTCACGCTACTTGCCTAGGTTTGAAGAAAATGACAAGAAGCATTGAATAAATAATTTTCATAAAGGTATTTGAAAACAATTTTTATTTTAACTAGGCAGGTCCTAGGTCTCCTAGTCGAATGGCTGCTCGTGGATGAGATCATCACATCTTTAAGATTAATGCAAAAATACAGTTACTGTTAAAGATGAAGCTACTGATATGAAACATGGTACACAAACTGCAACAGAACAGAGATCCATGCTGGAAAACAAATTTACATCTGAATTACGCATAACCAGCAATTCCAACGTTGAACCCAATTTAGCCTACTCGTCTCTCACATTCGGTTAATTGTGCATATTGAATTTAGGTTATAATAGCATCAACAAAATCCAAAAATTCCCCAGCTATTGGATAGTAGATTAAAAAGTTATTCGCTTTGGAACCAGAAGAGGAGGCCTTTGTTGCCTTTTTTTCAAGCTGCAGAATTTGCCTTTTATGGCTTATTAATATTTTAATACATATTATGTTGATGTATTTTATTTTCATAACGATTGTTTGATGTGAATAAAAATTTGATGTATTTTTTCAAATATATAAACAATTTTTTGCCCTTATATAAGGACTGTGCTTACACACTAAGAATTCTTCCGGCGCTTCTTATTATTAAACCTAATAATGCAAAATTTTATTGAATACAAAAAATCTTTTTTTGGAGATGGAGACTTACACTAATTTCTGGAGAAATATTCCAATATTGTTTCTTAAACCAATCGCACAGTTGTTTTTTCGACCTACAATGGCGTTGCGTCAACATTGGGGCTGTGATCTAGTGTACATATGATATGATATTGATGTGCTTCGCTATTGTTTTTTCGATAGTCATACTGAATTTAGCTTCAGGAAATATCTCATAGTTTGTGAAGAGGCTGTGAAAATGCTACATATTTTTGTATGCATTAGGGCACTCTGTCATTTTCAGATTGTTTTTGTAGTTAATTACAAAATTTAATGATCCCAGCTTATTTTGAAAACATGAAGATAATATAAATATGTCGGAAACAGATTCCACGCAAAATTTATTTCCCTATAATGAACTTTCAATACAATACAATACAAAAAACATTATTGCTCATTAAGCAACAAACGTCATTATTTATGAAAATTAAAAATATTTCTAATAAAGCAAATTCTTAGAATTGCATATAGTACAATTACATACTAAAAAATGAGTACAAGTATTATTAGATGCATATGAATCAATAATTTGTTGTTTAAGTAAATCTTTTAATTGCCTTTTATATTTTGAAGATGTACCAAAGAGATCAATATTTGTATTTAGATTAATGCAATTTGCTAATTTATTGATATGATAAACGAAGAAACTATCTTTTTTACTCTTCTTATTATTTTTTCACTTAAAAAGTGCTTTATATATATATATATATCAAGGCTACCTCTAACCAGGTAATGCAGTCGAGATTTCCATTTAAAACTTGGAGGCTTAAAATATTTATGTACATATATACACACTATTCTTTTCAGAATATAATTTTTAGAAATATAACAATGAAAGCATGATAGGTAGTATATTTTAACATGATAATTTTAATATTTTCATACCTTGTTTACCTTTTTGCTTAAAACTTTTAACAAAAATTTTCATAAAAATATTTACAATAATACGAAAACACTTTTCGGGTACAATAATGTCTAAATGAAAAAATGAAGAAAAAGTCAAGAAAATATTACAGAGTCGCTTTCGACAGTAGTTTTCGGATGATTTTTTATAAAATGAATAACAAAGAAGCACCAGATTAAAAAAGATTTCTGTGGGATACTTTAAACCACCACGTTGCAAATAGCAAGTAAATTCTGAAAATTCAGTATTGTGAGGGTCTTCTTGGAAAAATAAGTTAACTTTTGAACACACATAACCAGCAATGTAAAAAACAGCCATTTTTTCCTCTCTAGAAATTTCTATTATAGAATATATGCTGTCCAAAATGTTAATTTCTGCAGGTGATATTGGAATATAGCATACTGAGCAATTGTGATTTTCTTCATTAGAAGATACTTCAAAGTTTTGCTGCAAAAGCTGAATAGTTCTATCAATATTGTGGGTCTGAGAGACATCGTTATAAGTTATATAATATCATCCGCCTCTAGACTGTCTAAAGTGACCAAACTGTTCTTCCAAATCATCTTGTTGAAAAAAACCCAACAATGACAAAATCGTGCTAAAAAAATTAAACTTTTGTAAAAAGTTAATGGCACAAAGCTGATAGTGAACAACACACCCACTTCCAATGAACGACTGGTGTCATGAGTTAAGGAGCGAATGCGAATTGAACTGTTGACACAGTCCATAAAAGAAGCTAGTGTGGAACATTCTTCTAAAAATTGCAAACTTTCATCATTAACAGAATACACTGGACAACGATTTGAATCACGAAAGCGGAGATGTGATGAAGGTGATTTGCAGTTAACGATTTTCCAAAATTTGGTAATAATTTTAAGAAATGACACCGTGTCACTGCTTACCTCTTTCGTTACTGAATGTGTTTCCAAAGCAGCAATAGTTTCGTCGCAGAAAACCTGACAACAAAGAAACCTTTTGCTTTTCAATATTAGAGGGATGTAAGCTTTGAAAGCTTTAGTAATTTGTCTTTTTCTGCACGAAAAACTGCTACTAAATGCGACCACTTTGCTTGTCGAACAACACCTGGTGAATCTGGTAAAAGAAATCAAGTGCTTGAGTTTTTTTACATACCCAATTGTTTCTAAGGCATTTAAATACATGAACTGTATCATGGAGAAGAAATAAGGGTTCTTTTGGAGATACTGGATTTGTGGCTATCCATGGAGTTTCCGCATTTTTACATTCAAACATTTTAAAAGTAACATGATTCAGCTTCAAGTTGTCAGTAATTATCGCAACAACATTAGCACCTGATTCTTTCAACATTTCCAATGATTGCATAATCTGCTGGTACTGAAAAACAGCATTTAAAGATCGAACAGGAAGCAGTTTTGCCACGAACTTTTTACTACCAAAGCAACACTTAACCATAATCGCAAGGACAGTAGTTGCTAGCTCAGTAGGGTCATTTACAGCGTAGCAAAAACTTCACAATATGCCAATGAGGCGCTAATGTATATTTCATCCATTACTACAATGCAAGTCTTTTCTCGATCCTTAAGGTTAGAAAAAAAGGTTTTACAAAAATTTACATCGTCTAATTGTTTTGTAGTATTGGTTAGCTTCTGCAACAGTCGTACTGAAGGTAATGGTAACAGCTCCCTTAATTGGCGATATAATGCACGTGATTTGGCATACCAGGTAAATGCTAAGGTTAAATCAGATAACGAATAGACTTTATCATTTCTTGGCAAGTTTAATAAAACAATGCATCTAGATAAAAACCCAGCTTTGTTCGATAGAGAGTGAATGTTATTTGAAAACTCATATTTGCGAGTAAAATTCACGATTTCCTCCAAATGCGACCAACAATGAGCAATATCTTTCGTAAAGGCTTGATGTTTCACGCGCAAAAGACCAGCATAGCTACTATATTTCAAGTGAGCAATTTTACTTGAAGTTGGGGAAACAACATCAATTTGCACTGACCACAGAGTGACAGGACCATTAAACTCCTGACTCATAATGATAAACCTTGAATCGCAATGAACAATAAATGAGAATGAGCTGAACCTAAAAATCGTAACTAAGATTCCAAGCTATAAATGTAAAATATCTTAAATATTATATTTAATCGGTTGACTATAGACACACGCAGTAATTCAGCATAATTCATTACAAATAGAATGACATGTCAAATTGGAAAAATTAATAGATAATTTGATTTGCATGTAATTGACATTGTCATTTGTTTTGAATAGGCCTAAATTCTTTACAATGAAGCATTTCGTCGATTGTTCAAGGATAGTTAAAGTCATAAAATAGATAAATAAATTTGCCCATACTCTTAAGGCTGAATTTAACAACAGCATTACAACCTTGATTTGCGTAATGTCGCAAACAAAATTGGACAAACGTCATTTTTCCTTTGACGACTTTAAATGTAAACTATATTTACCTTTCACGCATTTGTAAGAACAAGTCTTTATTCAAAATCGCATCAAGCTCCAGGAACTGTTGTGTTTCATCAACATCAGGATTTCGTGCTGAGCTTAGACATTTTTTGGTTGACCGTGGTGGGGTAATGCTTGAAATGCAAGAACGTGGCGCTATATTAAAATGAGTAAGTGCAAACGCGGACAATTGTTTGATTATTTTAAGCCTCCAAGTTTTAAACGCAAGTCTCGGCTGCATTGCCTGGTTAGAGGTAGCCTTGATATATATATATATATATAATTTCCAAGCAAATAGGAAGTCCTTAATAGAATAGAACTAACTTCAGATTTCCCTAGAAGATATGTAGACGCAATTTTGAAGATATGTTAATATTAGATTTTATTGAAATAATCCCAAAGTCAGGACATCATGGTTAAATCACCATTTAAAATCAATTAACATTTAATGTGGAGGACTCTATTTTTTCAAAATGTATCCATTTTAATACCGCTTGTACATATACTTTGGAGTCAGCTTTTGGAACAATTTTTTAATGA
>CABFPE010000484.1:571915-589494 GCA_900660155.1 Hofstenia miamia
GGTCTCTTTATACTACTAATCTTAACTGCATATAAAACTAATCAAAATAGAGTGTAAAGAAATATAGATATTTATTTAAATATATAATTTCAATTTCACTGAAATGTTGTCTCTAACGGTATTTAATATTTTGTGACGTTAGACTTGGGAGAAGTGAGTTTGGGGGAAGTGAGACACATCCAAAAAATTAATCTTAATTAAACACTAAAAGAAATAACTTAAAAAAATAAGATTTAATTTACAAGTTATATCCTATCTTTATTTCAACAATATTTTGACATTGTGTGTTGTTTACAAATCGCGCTCCCCTGGCTAAAATTCAAGGTGCGCTATTAACTTGTGATTGATGTCCTATTAGTATAAAATAATGGTAATCACGGTGTGAGGAGAATTGCTCTAAAAATATTTTAAAAAATTCAAATCAAATTTAGTATAAAATATTAGAATAATACTTTTCAAATTATATTAATTTATGTTTTAATAATTTATTGCTAGGATACTCTATTTATGTTGGAATACATGAATTCCTATTACAATCGGAATTTTCTACGAAACATTTCCATAAATGTTTCGGGGCTAAGAAAATCAATCTAATAGAGCAGTTTATAAAAAAACAAATCTATATTTTTAACTCCAAGCAGAATTATCATCTAGAAAAAATAGCCGTGATATGATAATATAAATAATTTAATCAATTTGGTAAGTAATTATTTTACAAAATATAGAACAAATGAATTTTTGAAGGTGAACTATACATATTTTTGTGTATTTAGAAGGGCTGTTTGTTTCTTATCATTGACGCATAGAGAAGGTCACATGCAAATGACTATTACCACTAAATTAGAAGCCCATTCAACCGCAATTTTGCGTTACTTGGAACTTCTAATTGCCACTTCATTTGAATAGTCGCCTTATGGCTGCTTAAAAACATAAATGCTGCGAAAAAATTCTGACAGCATTTTAGGAGCCTAAATGCCTAAAAACAGCAATTGCTGCACAATTTTATTGGTTAATGGAAAATTATTCGTTGGCTGCGTAAAAACAACGCAAATGCTGCCGAAAATGCTACCTGGGTGGACTGGAACCAATCAAATTTGTGCAATCAATAACCGCAAGATTTGGCTGATTGAAAACAACGCTTGAAGAAACAAATTAATACATACAAATCAGTGATAGCGGCATGACCATTAAATTAGCTCATGCAATATGGCTTATAATTGCTTTGTACCAGGTTGCAAAAGTGGGTATGAATCGAGTTCGAAAAGAAATGATTGTGAAANGTCATTTTCAGATTGTTTTTGTAGTTAATTACAAAATTTAATGATCCCAGCTTATTTTGAAAACATGAAGATAATATAAATATGTCGGAAACAGATTCCACGCAAAATTTATTTCCCTATAATGAACTTTCAATACAATACAATACAAAAAACATTATTGCTCATTAAGCAACAAACGTCATTATTTATGAAAATTAAAAATATTTCTAATAAAGCAAATTCTTAGAATTGCATATAGTACAATTACATACTAAAAAATGAGTACAAGTATTATTAGATGCATATGAATCAATAATTTGTTGTTTAAGTAAATCTTTTAATTGCCTTTTATATTTTGAAGATGTACCAAAGAGATCAATATTTGTATTTAGATTAATGCAATTTGCTAATTTATTGATATGATAAACGAAGAAACTATCTTTTTTACTCTTCTTATTATTTTTTCACTTAAAAAGTGTTATATATATATATATATATCAAGGCTACCTCTAACCAGGCAATGCAGCCGAGATTTCCATTTAAAACTTGGAGGCTTAAAATATTTATGTACATATATACACACTATTCTTTTTAGAATATAATTTTTAGAAATATAACAATGAAAGCATGATAGGTAGTATATTTTAACATGATAATTTTAATATTTTCATACCTTGTTTACCTTTTTGCTTAAAACTTTTAACAAAAATTTTCATAAAAATATTTACAATAATATGAAAACACTTTTCGGGTACAATAATGTCTAAATGAAAAAATGAAGAAAAAGTCAAGAAAATATTACAGAGTCGCTTTCGACAGTAGTTTTCGGATGATTTTTTATAAAATGAATAACAAAGAAGCACCAGATTAAAAAAGATTTCTGTGGGATACTTTAAACCACCACGTTGCAAATAGCAAGTAAATTCTGAAAATTCAGTATTGTGAGGGTCTTCTTGGAAAAATAAGTTAACTTTTGAACACACATAACCAGCAATGTAAAAAACAGCCATTTTTTCCTCTCTAGAAATTTCTATTATAGAATATATGCTGTCCAAAATGTTAATTTCTGCAGGTGATATTGGAATATAGCATACTGAGCAATTGTGATTTTCTTCACTAGAAGATACTTCAAAGTTTTGCTGCAAAAGCTGAATAGTTCTATCAATATTGTGGGTCTGAGAGACATCGTTATAAGTTATATAATAACATCCGCCTCTAGACTGTCTAAAGTGACCAAACTGTTCTTCCAAATCATCTTGTTGAAAAAAACCCAACATGACATAATCGTGCCTAAAATAATTAACTGTTGTCAAAAGGTAATGGCACAAAGCTGATAGTGAACAACACACCCACTTCCATGAACGACTGGTGTCATGAGTTAAGGAGCGAATGCGAATTGAACTGTTGACACAGTCCATAAAAGAAGCTAGTGTGGAACATTCTTCTAAAAATTGCAAACTTTCATCATTAACAGAATACACTGGACAACGATTTGAATCACGAAAGCGGAGATGTGATGAAGGTGATTTGCAGTTAACGATTTTCCAAAATTTGGTAATAATTTTAAGAAATGACACCGTGTCACTGCTTACCTCTTTCGTTACTGAATGTGTTTCCAAAGCAGCAATAGTTTCGTCGCAGAAAACCTGACAACAAAGAGAAACCTTTTGCTTTTCAATATTAGAGGGATTAATTGCCGCTGATGTAAGCTTTGAAAGCTTCAGTAATTTGTCTTTTTCTGCACGAAAAACTGCTACTAAATGCGACCACTTTGCTTGTCGAACAACACCTGGTGAATCTGGTAAAAAGAAATCAAGTGTTTGAGTCTTTTCACTTACCCAATTGTTTCTAAGGCATTTAAATACATGAACTGTATCATGGAGGAGAAATAAGGGCTCTTTTGGAGATACTGGATTTGTGGCTATCCATGGAGTTTCCGCATTTTTACATTCAAACATTTTAAAAGTAACATGATTCAGCTTCAAGTTGTCAGTAATTATCGCAACAACATTAGCACCTGATTCTTTCAACATTTCCAATGATTAAACAGCTGGTACTGAAAAACAGCAGTTTAAGAGATTGAACAAAGATGGATATGGGTGAAATTTCACTAATAACTTACTATTTTAGAATCGGCAAACAAAAGGCGGACCAATTAGCCCTATGCAGAAGTCGTTTATGTAATACGGTTTTCCCTACATAATTTAATTATCCCTATGTATAAATTAATAAAAACTGCAGCAGCTGTGAATTTAATATAACTATTAATACGCTATTTAGGTAGTACAACACCAAAAAATTCTGCCCGACTGGAAGTCATTTTAATTTCTTCATCATTAGAATCCACCTTCAGGTGATATCAATAATTGTCAACATAGATTAAAAAAATTATATTTTATGCTAAGTTACATTTAACGTTTAATTTGAGTTTATCTGTCAGTACTGTCTTTGTTTCTTGAATTTCATGATAAATACTGTTCACCTCTTTTGGTCACCACATTTGGTATTTTTTCTAATTCAACATCACCCATGAAAGAATTGAGGCGGAATATTGATGTGATTGGACTTAAACCATCTCGCTTGATGAATTTAGGAAATTTTCTTTCTGCTTCGCATGAAATGATGCTGCACAGTAATATAACAACTACGACGCGTTTAGTTTGCATTTCCCACTAAGAATAACTAAAATTCGTTTACCACGCATTGAAAAATTTAGTATAATAGTAACTATTGTCAAATGAAATGCAAATGCTAAGGAGCTTATCAAATTATTGCTGATGTTATGGACGAAAGGAAATGTCATTTTCTTTTTGATTATCCACAAACATACACTAATTCTATTCTAAAAACCATCTATTTCCTCCTTTTAAATGTGAGTTGTATTTTCCCTCAACAGATTTCTAATATTTAAGACGTTAACATGTTATTGACAGACGACAGACATTACTGTTTGTTGATGTCAGAATAAAATTTTATTTTTTTATTTTCTTTACTCCGTAAAGCAAACACTAAAATTACAAATGGGGGCATTGTCTCAGACAAAGGCTTTCTGTTGCATAAAAAACAACTAAATCAACTAGGTTTTTAAGAAAAACTTTGGGGCTGTAACTGTTCTATAAAAATCTGGTTCCAGCTCTAGTTACGAGGAAAATGCCTTTCTCTTTGGTTCTAATAGATAGTGAAAGCGGTTACCCGATTAAGTCGCCCGGGTTCGGATATCAAATTGTCGGGTTGGGTTTAAAGCTTTGATTGGTTGAGCAAAAAGTTACTAATGTTAGTCTCTACTCGTCTTGAAAAAAATCCAAAACGTTAAGTAGCACCAAGCGATGAATGCTTTTACCTTATCTGAAAATCACTATGTTAATCATAATTTGATTTTAAAGAGATCTAAGCCGTGAAATATTGAGAATCAAATTCTACATTTCGGATCATGGGCCATGTCGGGATTGTTTAGTAAATTTCAGGTTCATGTCCATGGTAATCTCAGATTGTCATTCTCTAGTTCTAGCTCCGAGCTTGGTTTCTTGCTCCGAAACTCAAAAATAAACAAACTTTAAGAAATATATATTTGCAACTTAATTTTTAAAAAAATTGTTCCTGGTACAAATGTATAGCTCAGAATATCTTTCATCACTATAGAATATTTGTTGCTTCAAAACTTCTTAAAAGTACTTATTTACTGACTAATGACGATTTGACCCAATACAAGTTCAATCTCCTATGGTGGATAAGGCCACACTTGCTTGATATGGAAAGCTATGCACACAGTAACTTCTGGAAAGGCTAAGTTAATTAAATTTTGGTTTCCCAAAATCTGGGGAATTTCTCATTTGTTTTTAATGAAAATCATACTTTATAAACATAACTCTTAATGAAAGGAAATCTTTTCTTCTAATAACAATCGATAGAGAACATGAAGATAAAATATCATTCATATATTACTAGCTGCGTTCTTTTTGTAGAAGGTGATAAATTACTGGATATCAAATGTATTCTCATCTGTTTACGTGATAAAATCCCGCCATTCAGCACAATGTCAATAGTGCCTGGTTATATCCACAAAAAATAGTTGGGAATGGCTGTTGGAGTTTCGAACTCATAATTATCTGAGCCCTAATTATGTGAAGAACATGAAAAAATTCTTAAAAAAATACATTTCTTTACAAATTTGACCATTGTAGTTGTGTCAAAATCCGACGAATGCCAAATTTTATTATATGCGTGGATAAAACTGTAAAAAATGAAAGAAAACTGTTCTTCATCTTTAATGGACACAAGCCTGTTTATGGTTAACGAATGTGTTCAATTTAATTAAAGCAACAACATATAAAATATATTCATACTAGTTATTAATCTTTAAAGTTTTATTAAAAATCTTTAAAATATAAGCACAAAATCCATTTCTATACACACCATTGAAGTACGTGGTTGATCTTTTTACTCAACGATTAAGATTATAAGCAATCTTCTCTCAGTTACTACGGCATTTAAATAAAAACTTCCTAATTTCTTAGAAATACTGCATTGTTTTATTACTGATTGACTAAAATAATGATATTCCATTGAAATTGTAAATTGCATTTAATTTGATAAAGGAATGAATACAATGTATCCGTTTTTAAGTATTTAATGTATTGATTTATTTCAATTGAATCAAGCATTTTTGAAAATAGATTTCTGTGGTGTACGCAGGGGGAAATAGTGCAATGTCCAGTTCGTCATGTTTTCAAAAGTTTTTTCTGGGCTTTGGTTTGGTCACTGACTTGATCATGACTAAGATGTCTCCCGTAAGAAAATCCTGCGTATGCCTCTGGTATATATATATATATATTCCTAAATATGAAAGATTTATAATTTAAAAAAATTGTTCCAATGACCCAATTACACCCGTAAAGTATGCAAACTAGCTGTGGAAATGGAACGTATGAGTTGTGAATAGTTTTCAGAAGCACAGCAATTTTCTGTGGGAATGTAAATGAGAATAAATTCAAAATTTCTTTTTTATAGGAATTCCCTCAAATGTGATTAGGAAAATATTTGTGGGATGGAACAAAAATTGTACTCGCACGGTCAGCCTGAAAATATGCCTGCTTTTGAAGGATAAATATTGAACATATTTAACTTAATGTCTATTTCATCTATAATCAATTTAGAAAATCTCTTGATAATGCTATTTTGGGTGATTATTTTCATTAAGATTCATATTATTATCTATTTTGAATACATGATTTTAATGAAACTGAAGGCAATATTTACAAGAATTCGTTTATATTAAACTATCGTTTACTGCAAAAATAATATAGGAATGAAATCCACATTCGAAAAAATATTGTCATACAGAAATAGTTTCTTTCTAATTGATAAAAAGACATTTATTATGTTCCAATTGGCAACACTATTCTGCTGAAGTGCACAATCGGATTTTCAGTAACATTGTGAAGTTGTTTTTCTATTGCTCCATCAAAGGCATTTCCACTAAGAGTTCTTGTATTAAAGGCCTCAATGGCAGCTCATTCAAGTGCAATTGGTAAATAAACCAATGCATGGAATGTAATTGATGGAAATCAAGAGGTTGATAAATTCATTATCAGCTTCAACATTAAATCCTTGAAAGATGCTGCTAGGACATCTAAATTAGTTATTTGTTTGAATTCTAAGAAAATAATTATACTAGTAGATATATTCAAAGCCGTACTACTTCAAATCAATTGAAACATAGCCAAGATAGTCTTCTGCATGAATACCTACGAGAGAATAGTGGTCTTCTAATTCTGATGAAGTGTAAAATCAATTTTCATTAGAACTTTTAACTAAAATTTTATTTTTCCTACCAACGTACCTGATGCCACTCACATCTGAAATCCGCTGAGATTCTATGAATGTAAGTCTTATCAATGACTTCTTCTATGTTGAAAAATGACAAAGTTACATTTACAATTGAGGTTGCAGATCTCTCTGAAGGCCATTGCGTGTTTTGCTTTCTTTGATCAACTTTAAATCAAATCAAACTAAGGTGAATTTTCAAGTATCATGGTCTTACTTCTTTACATCTGATATATGATGATTCGCCTCTTGAATTAAAGTCTTCCTGATCATTGTTGATTTCAAAAGTTTCTGTCATTTCTGATCCCAATAATCTGAATATGATCCTTTTGTATTCGCTTTTTTATCTTGCATTTCACTTTTCAATAAATTTGTAGTTTTCGACTACATTAAACAATTTATGAAGTCCGCACATAACGTCGAGAAACACCCTGCCTTGATTGACTGAAATTCACTGCGTGATATATTTGGAGAGTTATCAAATAGTTTATTCAGCATTTCTTCCATTTCTTCCACCAATCTTTAATTGATGGCCTTTCAGATTTTCACCTGGAAAATTCATCCAATTTAAGATGTCCCAACATATGTATAGATCTGCAATATCATCAACACATTGATGCAGTGCTTTAATGGGAATACTAGTATACGACAAAATAACTTCTAGCAAGTTCATCATTTATATGGCAGTTTGAATTTTGTTACTGTTGATTGTCATTAAAGCACTTAAAAACTTACAAAAATTCAACAGCGCATCGTAAATTTTGTCCATAAAAGGAATCAATCAATATAACTTTTCAAGAATATAATCTGAAATTTGTGTCAAAATGAATGGCCATCTCTTGATGCGTATCTCACCAAATGATTTCATTTGATAATACAGCAATGGATACCATTCTGTCTATTCAACAATTGTAAGTAGATTCCAAAAACATTCAGAGTTTACCAGGTCTAAATACATATAAAAAGAAGCTTTTTTAGGGGTTTAGCTCAAGATTCTGAGGAAAAAAGTAATTTTTGCAACAACTTGATATATATATATATATATATATATATATATATATATATATATATATATATATCAGAAGATGGGTCAAAGCTTTCCAAATTGAAAAATATTCATGCATTATGATTACCTTTGAAAAAAGCAGAAAGAAATCAATCTATTCCACATACACATTTAAGGTGTGTAATATTATTCTTAACAATACATGTCAAAAGTAAATAATTTTATACAAAATTTTAATAAGGCGAAGAAAAGGGAGGAGTAAGGAATGGATCAAGCAAAGAAATATTACATACCAGTGCAATTATCTCAATAATTTGTCAATCTGCAAAAGGGGCTGTGTTATTATATATTTAAAGATGAAGAAATTTGCATTTTAAACCCTAATCAATAAATTTGTATTGTAGAACTTTAGATGGCATATTGTAGAATGCCTAAGGTGTAGAAATTGGCTAAAAACTGACTGAGGAATAATCCTTAATATTAGATGTTAATTGGTCTGTTAAGAGGGATCTCAGACAGATAGCTTTCCATTAAGGATTGGCAACGGTGTGAAGATAAATGGACAGAGATAAGAGTTCGTGTGTAGCGCCTGTGCCTCTAGAGCATGTTATGTTAATAGCAGGCCGGATTTACTTAAAAAGTTGAGATGTTTTAATAAACATTGATTGGCTCAAAAAAGAACATTTTCGAACCATTAGTATTTATTGAAAGTACGTTGAGTATGCAAAATCTTGATTGCTTTCTAACATTGAATAATTTACCGGCAAATGTGTAAATGTAGGAGCTCATAGCAACATATGCTTATAGGCAATTATCTCATCATTATGTTAATAATTTTGCGCTCTTGCTACCAACGTATGCTTTATTTTCAACCCATATAAATTATTCTGTTCTCTAAAATTAGGGTAGTTATGATTTTAGTCTTAAACATAATTGGTCGACCCTATTCAACATACACATATCATAATTAATACTAAATATTAAAAAAACAACATACTCACTCTTTCCGAGAAAAAGTGGTGCACTATCATGAATTGTTAGGTTTTTAATATATCTCATCCAAGCAGTGTCGCAGTCAGGGGGCACGATGCCATGCCCCCACTCGGGTTGGTCATCCATATCCTATTTGGAGAAAAAGTGAGATGTCAGAAGGCAACGCGGTTAGTCGTTAGTTCGTTAGAGGGCATACTTCTTTGGTGTGATTCGGATTTTATTTCCAGTAGCATATATATATATACATCCCTACCTAACATAAAATTTTCCACAAACTCTTTTGCAAAACTATTAAAATCTTTTCAAAAAATAAACACTTTGATGCTGGTGCTTCTTAGATTGTTCCGAATTTATCAGGTCCAATAAAAAAATTGGCTCATTCGTGAGCAGAAGAGCAATTGAAAACTTAACACTAAAGTTAGCAAAGTTGCTATCTATCTGTTAGTTCCGATGAGTTTTCCGTCAATTCTAAAGGCTTCATTAACCCAAAAATGCTAAAATTGCATAAATCCAATCAATCAGGCAATTTAGTATATATATATGCCTAAAAGATTCAGACATTACAGAGGTAATAATTATATGAACAGACTTTATAATTTATTTTAAAAACGATTATATGCTAAATAAATTTTATCAAAATTAGTGCAAATAAAATCATCATATCCATCGCTATCAACATCTAATGATGAGTAGACTGTATTTTTATCTAAACATAGGAAATGTCTAGAGGTTGAATACATGGGCTCAGGTATGCTAGAGTAGATTCCATTCAATTCATATTTTCTGTTGCTTGGTTTTAAAAATCGCATTTCGTCCACAATTTCGTCTCCATCAAAATAGCCTCGAATTTTAAATGGCGCTTTAAAATCACCAGCAAGCTTAGAAATTTTACTCAGTGCAATTCCATTGTATAATTTGATATTGTCAATAAATTCAGTTTTAAAAATATAATGAATCTTGGCAATTTTACAATACAAATCTTCGTCTTTAAAATATATCGTATCACAAGATTGCGTTTCATTTCTTATATTCAATGTAGAATGCAAGAAATCAACAACTAGGAAGAAGCTAAGAGATTCGATACACTGAAATTCTTCTAAAAATACTCGTAATATTANNTATAATTTGATATTGTCAATAAATTCAGTTTTAAAAATATAATGAATCTTGGCAATTTTACAATACAAATCTTCGTCTTTAAAATATATCGTATCACAAGATTGCGTTTCATTTCTTATATTCAATGTAGAATGCAAGAAATCAACAACTAGGAAGAAGCTAAGAGATTCGATACACTGAAATTCTTCTAAAAATACTCGTAATATTACAATCCAATTGGATTCGTTTGAATGCAAACTACAGAATGTGGATTCTCTTGAAATATTTTCACAAGACCCAACTTCAATCTCACCAGAAATATACAATACTGGCAATTCGTCTTCACAATCATTCATAAGATTTGAGGAGTTATGAATACATAGCACTGAATTATGAATTAAAATTGGTATGGACTCTTGGAATGTTTCAATTTCACCATCTTTGAATGATACTTGGATGATAGTATCTACATGAAAACAGAAAAGTTTGTACCTATATATAAGTTTGTCATAAGCACATGCTGGTCTTCCCAAAAAATGAGTAGCATTAAGAATGTAAGCAATGTATTCAAACGAGTTTAGTAGATTGCTAACAAAAAAGAGGGTGTTGTTTTGTTCGGAATAACAAAGTTTATCTAACCCTGAAAACCAACTAACAAATAACAACAAACCACATTCTGAAGCATTGTGTGCAACACTCTCACAATAGAGATCATTTTTGTAAAACATTCTTAGGAAAAATTGATTGTATATCACTGCTGTTTCAGTTGTTTTACGGGGAAAAACCATTCCTTTGTCTTTTCCAACATCACAAGTCATGGTCATACTAAAATAGTATTCAAACATCACTGGTTTAGTGTATTGGGATGCATTGAAGACCACGATCGTGAAGGCCTCATTTCCAGGTAACTTTGTGAATACTTTACGTCCAAATGGCATGCGAAAAACTATTGTGTACTTGATGGGAATATGCTCCAAATATATTTTGAATGTCCCGTTTATAAATAATGTATTCATATTGTCAGATATGTCATACATATATTCTTCTAATGATAATTGGCTACTTGCGCATGTCTCATACATCGATAGTGCATTTTCAGTTAATGACTTTCCCAATAACGAAACATAAAATGCCAATGTTTTTATATAATTCACTCTAATAATAATTTCATTGAAAAGTTGGAAGTCAAATGGGTCTGGGTTAAACAATGTCGTGTTTCCAAAATATACTTTCGATTTACCGACATGAGTAACGTTATATTCAAATAAAACTGTTGACGTTATTGGTAAGCTAAAAGAGATTTTGAAATCATATTGGTTCATTTTGACAATGGACAAGATAGTGAACTCCAATCTTTTTATTGCAAATTCATCTTCTGAAAAATATTCGTTTATGTAATATCGGCTATTTTGTTCAAAGTGGCAAGCTACATGTTTGGGTGCTACAGTGGATTTACTATACCAGTTACTAGCACAAGTTATATATTTCCGAAAATCGATGTTTTCTGGAGACCAGGAGGAAGCCTTTTTTACAACTCCACTTGATCTGTACAAATACGATATCAATAAATTTCCAATAATATATGTTGCAAACAGGAAAGACATTTGTGGAGCTCGTCTAAGTTCGAAATACTAAATATTAATGAATCATTTTTCTATTTACAGATATAATATTACATGTGATGTCCTTATGAAACCTTACATAATCAGTTTTCCAAATTTCGGTTAGCCTAAGATGCCAGTTACTATATGTTTGTAATATTATTGTGTTAAAAAATGTAATTAACTTCTCATGATAACTACGGGCAAGAGCGACCGAAAATACTTAATTCATGATCCCAATAACTTCTAGAAATAGCAAGTTTTCATAATTTTGCCATGTACTGCATTTGTGTTATGTTAATTATATTTTTGTAAGAAAATTCCAATTGTATTGATTACTCTTCTATTAACATTAAGGTTGGTTTATATGTCAAGGTTAAAATTGTAACTACACATGCTCTTAAATTGAAACTATTATATCTAAGCCCACACCTCTGCTCAGGCAACTACTAAATTCAAGTGTTAAGGAAAGTTTTGTTTCACAGCACTGCTTATTACAATTGTTAATTATATCTATTACATATTATAAACACAACACAAACATACCCACTATCAAGAAAATGGTTATTCAAATCGGGATATTGCGTTTTTGATATTGAAAGGAAATTCATATATTATAGGCCTGGAGGTCTATTTGTATATTTCAGACTCAGGTGGGCAAATAGAAAAGCTTGCTGGAACGTTCAAACATTGAGCCGCGACCATGCCAGCACATTCTAGGTACAGTAATTGCAATTCACACTTTCGTGGGACAGCTCAAGGTTACCATTACTCTTCCAATTGAAGATAGTAGGTATTTTCATTAATCATTCTGAGTTATTTGCGTTTTCTAAAAATGTAATTGGCAATTTGGCAATTATTTTAGACTAGAGTGTAATAAATGTAAACTTAATTAAATTTGTTTATATCACTTTGATGCTTAGCGCGCATTCAATTCTTTGCAAACAAACCTGAAAATATTGTCTAATACTAAAAACTCCCCCTTGCGAATATATGTACAAATAATGTTATTATGTTTTGAATACATTTTTTTACTGGATATTAAACTAATTTTACTGTTAAGTTATTTTTTTATTTGTTGTTAAATTTTTGCCCGGGACTCTACACTGTAGTACGTAAATTTGGAGTCCTAAGAATTAAGGTTTATCGAAAGCTATTGCAAAATTTTGAAAGATATTTTGATACCACCACAAGAGATAGACACTCATCAACATAATTAAACTGTAATTAATAGCTTTGAAATTTCAGATTTATGGAGTTAATGCTGCATAAACCTGACTGAGCATTATTATTAAAAATTTTTTCCAATTTACATAATAAAGTCAGATCACGTATTCTAATTCAAATGCTAGTATAAGATGTGTGATTTTACGACATAAGAACTGGTAAGAAAAAAGTGTAAATTCATTTGTAATTATAATATAACATACCTGTATGTAACAAGTTCTTCAGCCTCCAATGTCAGGTAGATGCAGATGTCTCATATCGAATCTTAAAAAAACTATCAATTATGTAAGAAATTTCATTTACGTTTCCGATAGGGAAAATTGCGAATCATTGAATTCAATCATACATAATTGACGTTTCCATAGTTCCCTAAAACATTAGAAGTTCAGCAAATCATGGCTGTCTATTTGTGATTTAAGCCATGATAAATAATAACANAATTATTTTTCACAACCATTTCATATATATATATATATATATATATATATATACTACTTCATAGCAACCCCAATGTATGAATGTGGTTCATGTCTGGTCTATTGTTCTTTCAATGTAACTTTGAAGTTCTCTCGTCAAAAAGATTTCTTAACAGGGTTTGCCGCTTTGTAATTCGCGCTGTCTTGCACATGAATGTTCATCTTCTTATTCTTCTAATCGCATTTGCGTATGTTTGTGTTGATTACAGTAGAAACATGGTATGGGAACATTCTGCCTTTAATACATTGCTAAAAAATATCATGGGAACACCAAAAATTTAAACCTAGTGCAAATTCACTTTCTGGAACATCAATATTTAATTATTTGCGACGTCATTGTGGAATTTGCTTGTTGAAAACCTACTAATTTTTGAAGTTTCTATCTTAGGTGAAAACCACGTTTAAGTATTACATATTATTAACGCCTACACAATATGTTTTTCGTTACTTTTCAGCCCAATAAAATTTTGGTCTGCCGTGGCCCACGTGGTCTTCCCCATTATTTCGATTTTGTCATGAGTGATATTCAGAATTCCAATTTGCTATATTTGTGGTCCCACTTCCAATGAAATATTTACTCCCTGGTTCTAGTAAGTCACAAGCGATTGTAGGGATTGAACCCTACAGTAAGCATGATTTCTACTATGTTGTGTATTTTCAATAGAATCAATACAAAGAATATAAAAGAACTCTTTTTATTAAAATGTATTAGAACTGCATTTTTAAGGAAAAATGACGAAATGATTATTCAATTTTGACATGCCAATGTAGATTATATGTTGAGCATGCTAACAGACTAGAAATGTTTTTGAATCCTGTCTATTCTCATTCAGAATCAGTCACAAACCCAAAAAATAATAAATCCAGGAGCCAATGTAATATTTTTGCTCGTGCTTTACCTCAATTACACTTGTTAAGAAAGAATGTATACAAATTTCTTTTCTAAATTTGTAACAATCATGAAAAACTAAAAGCTTGAATTTATAAACCAATATCAATCAATCAATCAATCAATCAATCAATCAATCCCTCTTTTAGTGTGATAACAGAAAAATTCCTCTCACCAAATTAATGTTTCTGTCAATAACCATTATCTTTCAAATATACAGTCGATAAAATGCACTCAATTTAAATACTCAATATTATAATAGTAGACTTGGTTAATTATAAATGAATTTCTAAGAACATCATGCTTAGCTCTATCTAAGGCCTTCATTCTTGAAATCAAAATTGGATAAATTTCGGTCAATTTTCTACAGCTAGTTGAGTCCAATTGGTAGGTGCATCAATTTGTCAGACTATAAAAATATTTGACGATTGCAGAGGAGCACTCAAGATGTCAGCAACAGCAACACATACGGTGAGTGGATGTTCTGATTAATTGCTTGCAAGAGAAATGGATTATAGAAGGCTTACGACATTGTTTTGCTTAGAAGTTCAAGAATTGCAGTGTACTATATAAATAACTGAATTTTATTGCTGAAGATATAAGATCAACAATTATAAGTGATCAATTATTAGAAAATTTGTTATGTAGTTGTTGTTTTCATATTTCTAGTAGTTCACATAGGCCTTTGCAAAATGTGTTCTCCAATTAGAT
This sequence comes from Hofstenia miamia, assembly GCA_900660155.1. Lineage (NCBI taxonomy): Eukaryota > Metazoa > Xenacoelomorpha > Acoela > Hofsteniidae > Hofstenia > Hofstenia miamia. The sequence goes on from CABFPE010000484.1 coordinate 586,999, forward strand.
TAATTGGTATTGTACTTTACCCAAGTCAATTCTGTATTGAAGTTTGAATTTGAAGGCATTCTCCAACTATGAAAATAAGTCGGTGGAAACATTTTTAGAATTCATTTGAATAGTGTTCAAATACGAATTCCAACTAGATAAAACTTTAGAATACAATTGTTCTAAACGAATATGTAGGACTTCAATTACATCCATTATTAATTTATGAAAAACTCTGCTTTTAGCATGACAGAAAATTTACTTGAGTAATTTTACTGCTATTCTGTTTACATTAGCTTTGTTTATTTTGAATAATCAAGTCCAAACTAATGTGTGTGCATCTGAACTATAATTTACATTGCATCTGCTCTCTATTTACTTGTAGGTCTTAGTAATTATTCAAACATATTTTCTTAATTTTTCACTTTTGGATTCTGTTGGAAGGGTAACACTTGTTACAATCATTTACATTTGAATTTCAAATATCTGAAACTGGTAAATTTTTAGTAGCCATTTTACTTTCAACAATAACGAGTTTCAGTAGGTTGAGGTAAATTCGAAATCTTGATGGTTTCTATAGCCAAATTTTGTCAAAAAATGAATCTGATGGAATTTTGTCCAAAAATGTATTTTTAAGTTTGTTCATAGACATTTTTAAAATGGAGTCCAAAAAGTGTCAAAATCTGCAATTTAACAATTATGTCTTGTAGAATCACGAAATAGACGTTGTAAATCTCATTTTATAGGGTTGAGATTTTACCATAAACATACATTTTGTATATCCAATAGGTCGGAAGTCCAAGATAGCCTCCCATTAATAAAAAATCGTGTGTTCAAGTATTTTTTTTGTAAGTTCTTAAGTCAAAGGATTGATTCTTCCCATTGTACCAATTTTGGAAGTGATTTCAGAATAATGTGAAAATTTATACAACTAAGTAATACATCAATATCCTGACTACGTTCACAATAACTTTTCACAACAGTGATTAATGATTGCCTAAGTTCTGCTTTGATGATATTTTGTAACCTTTCCTCCCTGTCCATTGATTACTACTGTAATGGAATTATCAGTTTTATTTCATTTCCGTTACCTAAATATCATGTGATTTTGAACATATTATATATATGTACTTCAGAAATATGAAAAAATCTTGATACAGCTTTTTCAGAACACCAACAGACTACATTTTCTCTACATTAATTTGAAATGTTAGATTCAATTTCACCGTAGACAGCAAATTTCTTTCACACATTTTTTAGCTCTTGTCAGTTTTTATATAAATTTGAAATAATTGTCAGCAATAGCAATGGGCTTTTCTAAGAAAAATGACTAATTTATGATTTTATTAATTAGCAAATGGTATTGCACAGTGAATCACTTTACTATATTGTAGTGCTTAAACTTGTTGTATTCACTTATCTAATCAAGGTTTTATATTTCAAGAGGTGGAAATATCTGGACATACAAAACAATATATAATACGGTATGTTGTCAAGCATGTTTAACTGACTTCAACTATGACATGAAAAATGTCAATCATTGATGTACTACTCATACTACAACACCAAATTCAAGAGTGCAGGGGTGAAAGGAAGACAGCAGCACCATACAACAGCTATTTTACAAGAAAAGCAAATGGAGAAGGGCAAAAATACTTGGAAAATATTGGTGGCTGAAATAAATAATAATGTATGAATTTGCTAATAGCAACACTATTGTGAACTAACCAATTAAATATTGATAAAAAACATTAAATTTTGTTACTTTTCTGTTTACACAAGTATCTTTTTCTGAAAGATGACATTGAATTTTTTTAAAAATAATTATGTGATTTCCGTACAATTCTAGAAAAAAATGAAGTATGCATTTGATTGCATTTAGTTAATTTATCTGATAATAGGTCAGTAGTGAGAATAATACTAAAATAGAAGGCAGATAGCTACATGCAAATGCAATTAATTGCTTAGTTCAAGAAAGGAACAGACTCCCAAAACATTAATTACTGAAGTCAAGGCCTTCTATAAACACGGCCCGGAACCTTGCAACAAATTCTAAATAGTTAGAGGCCACGATAAATAATAATGCTAATTCACGCCGCTGGACTCGCATCCTACATTTTCACTGTGTGTAATACCCCGTTTAGACATGACATGAGACATGCATGTCTTGTGTTTTCAATGAGTGAATGTCACGTCTAAACACCCAAAACACGCGACATTCAACCACTCAAGTAGAACACTTGAAAAACATTCGAATATCAAAAGATTTTGATTTTCTCGAGTGTCGTATGTCTTGTGTCACCATGTAAACACCCAAAACATGAGACATGCATGTTTTCGAATCAAATTAATTAACTATTGTATAGCGATTTAACACAAATTTGTTTGTAAAAAGAAAAAATAATTATGTATTTTTGTTTGAATGTGGTATTTTTGTAACATGAATTGCTTTGTTTTTTCTATATCGACGTGTACATGTAACTAGAATATATATATATATATATATATATATATATA
>CABFPE010000484.1:606265-619967 GCA_900660155.1 Hofstenia miamia
CAAAGCAAAACTCTAAGATGAATTTTAATATATATATATATATATATATATATATATATATATATAGGGTGGCGTACAATCGTATTAAAATCGATCAAAAGCAGGCAACTTAGACCGTATCTAAGCCATTAAAAACTGTACACTTTTCCTCCTTGTAATTATAAATAGGTACAAAAATTTTGCAAAAAATTTTTGATCATATAGTTGCAGAAGAATTTTTACCCATTGATCCTGCAATGCCATGTCGAATGCCCATTTGAAAGCACAATGCACAGTCCCAAATAGCTAACACTTGCATAAGTGCCAAAAAGCTCGATTTAGGTTGAATGCGTTTGCAAGTGAGTATTATGAATACATTCAATATGCCACCCACAATTCCCAGTGCCCCATTACTTATGCTCACCCAAGTTGCCAAGATGTAGTCAAATTGTTTGGACAGCGTAATATTCATTCTACAAATCAAATTGGAATTTCAAATTATTTATGTCATAAGCTCCTCATTGATTGGCTATTATATTGTTGCTTTTATACATTTGTACTGTCTAACGCTGAATATTTACTCAAAGTTTAGCCCTATTTTCTCGAAGAATTTCTTAAAATCGGAATGATTTCGTTAAATAAATGTTGAGCACTCAAAACATACGAACTAATATAGATAATTATAATCCGAAAACATCAATGATAGAGAAAATATCTGTTCATCTATTTAGGTTCTAATGTTGCCTGCGGCGGGATTTGGAATATCTTTGTCCGAGGTCTAAGATATGGTATTTTAGAGAACGAACGAAATACTTACATTTGAAAAGTACAGATTAGCACTAAAAATATATGTTGCAAATAAATGAAAAATGTTTGTCATATTAAGAGAATGTAATTTCCTTTTAATGCAATAAAATTCAAATCCATTCTATTTATTCTCAAATAATTCAGATTGAATGAAATTTGGTGATAGCAAAATTTCCTTAACCGTCAGCCTACCAACGTGTGATTTTAAAAATCACACTTCATATTATTTACAATTACTTGATAAGTTGAACTACGAATTGTGTATCCATACATTACTTTGTCTAATTATGTGTTTTGAATACAATCGTGTAATGAAAATGAAATTATAAGCCGTTGTCTGTCTGTCACTGACTATAACACTACAAAAGCAGGTGTCAATTCGGTCGATCAAATGTGCAAACAATACACCACTAGGTTCAAGACACGAAGATGGACAGTTGTGCACTTCCAAAATTGGCTCGATGTTGCAGGCGTAAATAGTCTAACATTGTATAAAATGTGTCATCCAAATTGGACACAAATCAGAGCAACTCACAGAAGACGCCTTTTCCTGAAGACTTTAGCAAAAGAGCTAACATCAGNTTATTTCACTAACATTTTTATAAATTGTATTTTTTGTGTTTTAAAATAAAGGTAGGTATATTTTTAGTTTATTTTAATTTTATTATATCACTTTCACACTGGTTCATAAATTTAAAATACATAAATTAAGGTGTGATTCATAAACTTAACTGACTAAAATGTGTGATTCTTAAAATCACACGTTGGCGTGAATAGGTTATGTCAAACGTTGGTACGCTGAGGGTTAATGAAAGATTTATAAATTTGTAATTTGAATTTTGTATATATGCTAGTGATGTGCGGGTATCAGTAGCAGTTGACCAGCAGGTACAATACACACACGTAAAAGCTTTACCGGTACGGTCGCTACAGATAAAATTTTATATTTTTCATGATTGTTTTGTTTGATTGAAACTTTTTACTTTTTATTGAGGACATTGAACTTACGTAAAAGCTTTATTTTTCATGATTGTTTTGTTTGATTGAAACTTTTTATTGATAAGTTAAATTGCAATCAACATGGATTTCTTCGAATAATTATGATACCACTTTATTACTGCCATGCAAAACAAGCTATTTAAGGACACTTATATATGTAAGCGGACAACATTGTTACTAGAACATATCAATGAGATATTGGTAATAAGGATAGGCTGAAGTGCTAATGTTTGCGCTCTAAGGGTATTAAAAAGACAAGTTTTATTTTTCAAAATTTATATAAATTCAGAAGGCAAGCATGAGCTATCTTATTGACCCGATTTGGTATCAAAGGTGTTTGGCACTATAGTCACCACCTGTGACAGCAAATACATGTAATGGTCGGGGCCAAGAAGTGAAATGTGTCATGAATATTATATCTGAGATTCTCAGCTCCTGATAATGCTGAAGAAAGCCTTTGATTTAAGTTAGAAATATAGCGTTTATCTAAATATTTTTGGAAAAAGTGGTCTTAAAAAGCTGTAAAGCTGTCTGTAATTCTAAAACCACAGCACATGACACTGGTACATATTATTTGTTTGCACTATAGCCCATTTGATATAAACTGCTTTACCTAAGATTTATTAAAGAAAGTGGAACTTCATGGAAAAATATGGAAATATTCTCTAAACAGCTGTGAAAATTAATGAAAATCACATTTTCATATGCAACCCTGCGCAACATACTAAGGCTTCATTTAATCATTTATTATATAATTGTTAATTTCTTATCTTGAAGGTGGTTCTCAGGTTACCAAAATCAAGTGTTTTATTGGATATGCATTCTGTTACATCTAGACTATCTAGACTATCATAAGGATGTGTTTTAGGGCCTCCATAATGTATTTTGTGTCTTAGTAACTTTAGAGAACTTTAAGACATTCCGACTACTTAAAATTTCTTGATGATTTTCTAAGAGTTCTAGATATTTACATTTTCACAATGAAAGGAAAAAGTACTCATAGTAAAAGAAGCAAAATTTTAGTTCTAGAAAATTTGCAGTAGAAATATCAGGGGTTTAAAAGTAATATTACATAGGACTTTTGTGCATGTCTTTTTAATTATTTCTTAGGGGTTTGTCGGTTTTTGGGTTATGTGACATCTCACACAACATTGAATGCGCTATTGTTCAAAGAATCTGCGCGATAATGCTAAACTATTTTGTGATTTTATATTCCTCTCTTAAAAATGTTTCCACTCATCAGTTTTTGCTTGCACAATAATTACACAACAATTATCTCCTAGACACTATTGGGGTAATGCCCCATATAAATCTTTAGTGCAGTTTTCTAGTTCTATATCAATCCATCTTTCAAGGATTGTTCAGTGAGATTTCAAAAACGCTTGTTGCTCAAGCAATTGTATGTCACTCAGGGAACAATCGGGGCATCTATATTTAGTTGATGTTACGTATTAGACCGTAACGACTAATAGCAAATAAACAATAGCACTTCAGTTGTGGTAACCAGGGAAACCGGTAAAGACTAATATCGAAAGTTTTCTTGGTTACCCCAATAAACGCTATATAAATATTACCTAATATATATCTTTAATATTCATTTTGTAGTGCTAAATGATTAATTTGAATTGTTGTGATTTAATTTGATTAATTTGTAATTTTTCTAATTTCGACCGTAATTATGTGAAATAGTGCAATATTTGATTGTCCCCTCGATTCAAATTTAGGTTGCTTAAATTGAACTATATTAATGATGGAAAACATGTAAACAATTTGCAGGCAATAATCATTTGTACGTAAACCTAGGGCAATCAATCAGTTTAGCTAGTGTTATTTTTTCTCTAGCACTTGCAGTTTTTATGTATCATTATTTGATATGGTAATACTTAGATAGGCTCCAAGGATAATTTAGGAATCGTGTTGAAACGAGTCGCCACTAATAGCTTCTTAATTCTTCACCCTGAATTGTGGTGGCATTAGGCTAACTATAGGTATACGGCTAATTAATAAATACTTGTTCCTTCACTTCCGTTTGGAAAAAAGCACATAACGTTTTACACTGTGATTAAATCATGTCTGTTGGCCTGCACGAATGCATGGTAATTAAATGCTATTTATCTTATTTATTACACTGGCATCTCAAAATTTTGCAATTTCTTTAAATTTTAACATTGTGTAGTACTCATCCAACTAAGCTCTTTACCAAGTTTTTTCAAAAATTTATTATCTATAAAAAAGATATTGACATTAAAAGAATTAATGTATTATTCAAAAAAATTCAATAAGGAAGCAATTGTAATATTCGTTGTAGGCATTAATAAATGAACAACTTATCTTCAACAACAAAAAAATCATTTTAATTATATATTAGTCACCATCAGAAAACGGTTTTATTTTCCTGTGACTCATGGCGCTACTATTCTCCTGTCACATAATGAGAAATGTAGTTAGTGCTTTGTTCTAGAGGCAAACAAAGTATAAGATACAAATGCACAGATGCTGTTGTTTATTATTCATTTTTATAAAGCAAATCCTGATTCTTTTTGTTTTGGTTGTGCTCGGTTTATCCAAGGTAAAAAATGCAAATTTCGCGCAGAATTTAAAAAAGGTATTGGGATGTCTTTAAATTATCACCTATAGATTGTGAGAACAGTTTTGTCCCATCGTTTATTTGTTCCACTTGTCGAAGGAGTTTTTATCACAAATCTAGAAGTTATTTCAAATTTAATCGACCAGCTATTTGGACAGAATGCGCCAGTTACAGCTTCAGAGAATGCTACTTTTGCTCAATTGCCAAAACGCCTTTCAATAAAAGTGTCAAGTTTTTCGACTGTACCAATTGCAAAATTCCAAGAGTTGATTTTTTGACTAGACAGCCGCTTGATCAGGAAAATCATTCAAAACCAGACAGCTCCAATGATAATATTTTTTTTGACAATTTTGATGATGTTTTATGGCAAATGGATGTTGATCACAACTTTTTTTATTGGAATAAAGACTTCTTAATGATTTCCGTAAAGAATTAAAATTAAGCAAATCATGTTAAAAAAATGTCTTAAGATATTAAGAACTCACTCTGGAATGAAAGAAAACCTGAAAAGAGTAGGAATTGTTTATTCCTCTCAAGAATGGTGTTTGTTTATTTATTCAAACTTAATCAACGCAAATATCATGACAAAAAACAACCAATATCCTTACATTCCAATTTGTTGGGTTCGTATAAAACAAGAAAGTTCATCAGACGAAAAAATTATATCTCTTCGAAATTATCAAGTCCACCAATGGCCAGTAATGTGTGATTTGAAAGTGCTCAATTTTCTAACAGGCTTAAAGGATGGATATGCCAAATATCCATGTTTCTTTTGTCTCTTTAATTCACGTAACAGCCAAATTAATTTTCAACCAGACCTTAAATGGCCGAACCGTCATGAATTCAATGGCGTACCGTTAATTTCAAGTCCTTGTTAAGAATTTGGACAAGGAAAGTGCATGCTTCCCATATTGGAGAAGGAAATTCTCAAAAAGTGATGCAAAACTAGCAAAGGGTGTTTTCAATGGACCAGTAAAAGAATGAATCAATAAATGATAAGTTTTGAGCAGCGCTTTGATGCATCTTAGACAAAAGAGACTCTGTTTGATTATATTTGGTCTTCAAAATGAGTTAGTCAGTTGGTTAATAATAATTAGATTTTTAAAAATCTTTTCTTAATAAAACTAAAAAATAATTTGAATTTGTAACTAGTAGTTATCAATTAATTAAATTGCTTGTATCTTCTAAAGTAGACGATAGAAATTCTTTAAATTATGCGCGGTGCAATTTTTTTGTATTCGAATTAACTTCTGAAAATTTGAAGAAATTGCCACAAAAAAATATTTTTTTGATAAACCTGTGTTATCTATATGTAGGTCTAGAGATAATACCCTTTATTGAGATAGATAATACAAAGTGAGACACATTGGGCAGCACCATTTATTTTGTTGCCGTGTGGAACTGGTGACCACAACTTTTCTTCTTACCCAAGGAAAGCTCAATTATGTTTAATTACTGATCATTGGTTTCAATGGAATCGGAGATGAATTAGTTCTATATCGTTCATTTCTATTGCTATGAAGTACCCTTTTTGAGGCCAGCATACTGAATTAGTGATTTACCCTAATCAATCTCGCGATTCTAAACAATGGTAGACCTAATTAATGAGGAAGGTGATAGTCACATATTTCAAGACACAAAGGATTTAAATTTTGCAGCAGTTGAGGAGCCTGATTACGACATTACAGAAAGTAATGATGACTATAAGTCAGAAGCATCCAGTTATGCTCAATCGAAAATGGTATTGCGAACCGTCAAATACCGCATGACTTTCATCTCGAAGAAATATAGTTAATTTAGTTCCTAGACCAATACAATCATAAATGCCTTGCATGAGAGTGATGCATTTTTCTCTGCCTAGAGAATCGCTTTCCAGACATTCTTTCAGAAGTAGAGTCAGCACTTAGAATAGAATTGGCAGCAAATTACTTTAACTGAACTGCAAGCCTTCATATGAATTTTGACATCTCAGGAATTTTAGATCAAATTAATTGCACACAATTAAGCGGAGGAAAACCAAATTGATTTGTTGTTGATTTTCGTGAATGGGATCACATGAATAAAGTTTTGATTGGTCTACTGGGATTGCAGTAGTTTTAACTCTCAAACTGATGGACTTACATAATTTTAGTGCAATGGGATGATTCAAACAAAAACTTACTTACATTTTATGAAGGTTTGAGCACTTTTAATTTTATTTTTTAGAACCAGAAATTTAGTTAGGCACATATAAAATGCCAAACATATTATTATTTAAATATTGCATAGGGTCCTTCAATTGCACTCAAAAACACCCAGGAACTCGTCGCATCAGCTAAATAAACCGGACTTATAAGGTTTTGATAAATTTTTGATAATCTTTGGCAAACAAATTTTTTTATTCATAATTTCTTCTCTTCAAAATTGTAAACCATTTTGGATTGTAGAATACGCTATTTTTCAAAATGCAAGAGTAAAATAATTTTGGCTGAATATTTGGATAATCAATATAACTTCAAACCGTCTTCACTCAGTATAGGCCTAGGCCTACTGTACAACAATATTTCAAGTTGTGCTAAAAAATTATGTTGAACCTTCGAAGTATACTTTTCTAGGCATTTAATGAAATGCCAATCAATCTCTCAAAATTCTTAAAGAACTAATAAAGATATTTAAAATCTAAAACATTGCAGGATAGAATTTGTCTTTTTACTTACCGTTTGCAATTGCTCATAGTTGAACTATCTTACGTTTTGCCTTTGCATCCAGTCATTGACTATAATAGACAACATAGGCACAATATCTGAGTTTGCGCACAGCGGGTGGCCTTCAACAGATAAATAATTAGCTGAGATTAGTTGTGTTCCATTTTGCTTTAGAATAGCTTATTCTCAGAACAGTAGGTATTTTTAAAAAATCGATATTTTCATTTAAAAATAGTTATTTTACCTACTTCTGCCTGAGCAAAATTCTCACTATAAATGAACACACAGTCACCAATGGATTTATCAATAATCAAGATTTTTAACTTTCTTGTGTGCTTGGAGAACATCGTTTGAGTAACAGTACTACTCCTTTGGTACCAGAATTTATCCACCTGTACCCATAACTAAAGCTGGAACCGCTAGATGTTTTGACATAGTCAAATTTAGGAAAGAGTGAATTTTAAAATTGACACATTTTTTATAGAAATGATGTAATCAACTCGCATTGAACACTTAAACATGCACTTAAATGAGCAAATTAAATGTGTACATGTTTCCTAGTACAAATATAGTTGCTAATTAACTGTTCATTTATCATAAGATAGAATTTCACTGAAACAGCATGCTTAAGCACCAGAAGTTTCAAGATAATGAATAAACTTTAAATGTGTAGTTTAAATGAGGCCATTTAATTTGTAGGTACTCTATTGCTCCTCTGTTTCTTAAATCTACAATACTTGAAATTTTAATGCTTTTGTCTTAGGGCCTAACGTGAAGGTATTAGAAAATTAAAGCTTGCATCAGACATATATTTTGTCTTACATAATAGAGCTTGAATTTAGTATTGATAATTATGTTCGTGTACGGGTATGCTAATTAAGGGCATTGAGGGAATGCAAGTGGCCCACTTGCGGGTCTGAGCAGGGCAGGTCTATTATAAAAACTGAAAAAAGTTTAATGCAAATGGTGGGTGCAGTAGCAAAGGTAACTTACTCGCACAGCCCTTCAATGTGCACAAAGCACCTGCACCCTTTGGGGTGATGCTGAGCAGTTTTGTGTTAAGAATGTATTTTTGACATTATTATATGACAATGATCTTTCTTAGTTAAAGTTCAACACATAAAATGACATTTGCAACTAAGAGATTAAAGCATCTACTTTACAACCAATAGTGCTGAGCTTCTATTTATAAGAAAACATTTAAAGTTTTCAATGCTTGAAGTAGAAGTGTGTTCAAATTAACGTAAGTTAATGTTCATCTAACTGAAAAATATATATAAAAAAATATATTTTGCATATTCCTGATATTTATAATTCGAGCTTGTTTTTGCTCAAAATGGAAATTATTTTGAATTTCAAAATTTTATAGTCATTATATATTAGTTAAGATTCAATTGCAAAAACTACACTTTACAAATATAATAACATGGAAAAAAATTTCTTTTTTATCAGCTTGCTTCAATGACTGCTGGATAAATTGTAACTTCCAGATATTTTTGTACTTGATCTCAGGAATTTTAGTAGACATTTTCAAAAACAAAAAAGACGAGCTCATTAAAATGTATTTAAATCTCCTTAAAAAAAATCGAAATCTAGAAGGGCAAGCTAAAGTGTTGTGCAATCGTCCTACTACTCCTATTCAACATAATAAAAACACTGAACCAAACGTCAGCGCCCCCTAAAAACTACTATAAAACCCTTGATATAGTTAATCGTTGGCATACAAATTTCAAAATGAAATTTCATTAGAAAATCAATCCAGAAAATGATAAATTACCCTAACAAATCTCATTAATGCACAAAGTTAATTTAATGACAGAACTGATGACAAATTAAAAGAATTTATCAAGAATACCAACTTATCAACAAAGAGAACAGAAGAACAACCTCAATTAGTAGGTGAAACAACACACCCCTCTAAATATTTAGTTTCAGTCACATGGGACCGAGATTAGTAAGTCCGATAGTACTGAGTGGTAACACAGAACCCTCTCAGTAGTTCGTCAAATTTACACGTTGTAAAAAGAAATTTCAATTCAGTTCAGACATTTGAAATAATTCGTTTGTTTGAATTTACACATAATAGAATTTCGAAATACTATTCAGCCAAGGCTATTTTAATTTCATAGCTAATAATGATTTCAGTTAATTTCAATTCCAGCCTGTTCAAAATCCAATTGAAATTTAATAATTTATATATGCATGGCGATGATACATAGAAAATTCAAGCAGTAAATTGCCATGCATCATGAAATGTCTGTAGATAATTATATTGGTTTGCATTGTCATTAAATGCTAAAAATTTATGTATGCATATACAGTGTTTTATGTCACAAATCTGGCCAAGTCTTAAAAATATTCGAAATTATTTGTGAAAATTTCATGATATACCCATGGAAGCCATATTTGATTTAGCTATACCAGTGTATCGATGCAATTATCCTTTAACATCTTGTCAGCATATTCACTATGCCTTGTATATTCAAACAAATTTTTGTGATTTTAATGCATTTTTGTGATAGATCTTAAAAGTTTTTTTTTAAAAAAATTTGAGGTGATGTGATCATTTTCTATAGCATTCATAATATCCTTTTTAAAACTTAAATGTCTATATATTTTTTTACTAAATTCTTTTCCATAAAATGATTTCCATTTCTATTCCATTTCCATTTCCATGTGCAACTCTGTAAAGATTACTATAAAACCCTTAATAAAATTTTGTTGATAATAGACAAACACATTTACAAATAGATTTACTCTGAAAATCATTACAGAAAATGATAAAGTACTCCAATAAGTCTCACTAATCCCAAAAAACTTCATGTCAGAATTGATGACAAATTAAATACATTTACAAAGGATACCAATTTATCAATAAGATCCAAAAACAAGCTGAATTGGAACATGAAATGATACACGTTGCAATTATAAAGCTAGACAGACTAGAGGTGTAGCCATGCAGTTCCTTAATCTGCAATGTGCTCCTGCTGCATGTGCATAAGATTTTGCTTTACATATTGATGCTGTAGCCACAAATTTATTTAATATAGAAGTATAGAAATGCCATAAAATCACCAGTTATTGTGAAACTTTTTAGCATTTATTTTCAAATCAGCTATTAGGTTTCAATGTGATTGCCATGCATTGCAGACTGTGTAAAACTTAAATGAATTACAGTGTTAGCCAGAGGCGCACCAAGAGGAGGGAACTGGGGGAACGTCCCCCCCTCAACAGTGCACAGATGCTTCCATTCCTCTTGAAATGTATGCTGATATGATAACATAGTACATATATATTAAGCATTGCTTCTACTCTATCTGCAGGGGTAAGCAATATTTAATTGATGTTTCAATTATTACAATAAATGGAAATCGATTAATCTATTGAATACTTTAGAAGAAGAAAAATTACCAATAATTTGCAATTATTTAGGTTCACTAAGAACGTTCTCACAAGCATTAATGGATGAAAATCTTGGTGAAACATAATAAAGTCCCAATTCGAAAATCATTATTGTCCTGCCTAGTAAATTAATTTAGTATTGGATATTGCGTGTTTACAGCACAGTTTGATGACCAAAATATATATTATGCTTCCACTACCAAATTCACTTTTTGATATATTGAAGGCGTAACCATTAACCTTATCACACACCTCATATTGAGATGTCAAACCTAGAGATATTAAATAATGATCACAGCTTATACATAAGGTATCTATGCAGAACCAAATTTGCTCTTAGTGATTAAGATTTCTGGCAACATTTAACTTAAATTTTTCTTAGTGCTAACAGAAGTATGAAGCACTTGTAACCTTGATTGTTATCTCACAATGATAATTTTTCCTATAAAATGATTTTATGTGTTGTCTTTGGATTTTATAAAAAACAAAACATGTCAATTTACTATGATTTTTTTTCTATTATTTTCATTCCAATTATGGCCAAAAGCGAAACTAGCAATGAGAAATATAGCCATTTTGAATAAAATTGTCTATTAAATTATATTTTGCTAAAGTGAAAATAATTTGAACACGGTTTCTGTATTTTTTACATGTAGTGAAATATGGTGAATTACATAGAAATGCTAAAAACAGTAGAGAAATAAAGTATTAAATTCAAATTATGGCAAATTACAAAATTGTAACTAAATCTATTTTGTGGACGCACAGTATTAATACGGCATGATCCTCAGTCCTGTTCTCTCTTCTGCTAACAAGAGTTNAAAATAATTTGAACACGGTTTCTGTATTTTTTACCTGTAGTGAAATATGGTGAATTACATAGAAATGATAAAAACAATAGAGAAATAAAGTATTAAATTCAAATTATGGCAAATTACAAAATTGTAACTAAATCTATTTTGTGGACGCACAGTATTAATACGGCATGATCCTCAGTCCTGTTCTCTCTTCTGCTAACAAGAGTTGAATCGGAGCAGCGGTGGGCTAGGGCTCGACTGAGCTATTGTAAAAAAGGGGCTGAAATTGGAAAAAAATATACTATTACACAGCAGTTGTAGTGAATATTATACAATTTCTTAAAAAACGTTTTGAAATTGTACATTAGTATTATCTACTCTTGAAAAACTCAATTTAGAATTTTCAACTTTAATGATGGGTTGGGCATGATTCAACCCTGGCAAGAACTAGGTGTAAGTTTTTGGTTGGAATAACTAAGAAATAAGTAAGAAAGAAAGTAGGAATTTATTAAAGATCATCCTACCACAAAAAATGGGAATTTTTCCTATTGAAATTAGAATCAGTTAACTGCAAAACAGTCTGTGTTCAAAATCATCCTCACCTACTGAACCACGGAGCACATATGTATGTTAGTCAACCTTAGTAATGGTTGTATAGGGGTAGGGAAAAATAATTAAATTTTAGTAATTTTTAGCAAACATTCATAATATACTGGTTACGTTTGCTACGTTGAAATTTAATTATAAAATATGACATAAAAAAGGAGATATATGAAATAGTAAAGTTCAAATTGAATAGTTGAATTTCGTTAATATCAACCTTTCTGTTTTAGGTAGAATGTCAAAAAGCCTGTCCTATTTAATTTCCCTGACAATGCTTTTTCCATATTTGTAGTGTAATATTTCGATTTATGAATCATCGTCTTGTATGAAGAAGAAAAATTTAATAAAACATTAATTAAATTAGTACATATCAAAGAATTAACAATAGAATTATACAGAGTTTCATAGTATAGGATGTCAACCAAGTAGAATGTATGGTCTCCCTAAGATCCACAAGAACAAAGAGAACCCTTCATCTTGAGCAATTTTATCAATGCTGAATTCTACAACACATAATTTGTCAAAGTGGCATGATTCATTATTGAAGAAGTATATTCCATCAAAATACATAATAAACAAAATTGGTAAATATTTTGACAACAATAAAGAAAATGAAAAATCCATGGCAAGTTTTGATGTAAAATCATTGCTTACAAATATCCCAGTTAATAAAACAATCGAACATATACTAAAACATATTCCATAAGAAGAATTATCATTTTCTCATGAAACCTTAAAAAAATTGCTAAAAATAGCATGCTTAAATGTAAAGTTTATGTTCAATGGGGAAATTTCTGAACAAAAAGATGGAATAGCGATGGACTCACTCTTAGGCCCTAGTATGGCTTGTTTTGCAATGGATATTTTAGAAATAAAGATAGAATCATTGCCAATAAAACCAAGTTTATATTACCGTTATGTAGATGATATTTTCACTGTCTTTGAAAATCCAAATGATATTGATGAATTTAATGGTTTTCTACACAACTGTCTAAAAGAACTGAAGTTTACAGTTGAAAAATCACATAATAATTCAATTAATTTTCTTGACGTAACCTTAAAGATGAAAAAAGATCACTATGAAACAATGATCTATAGAAAACCTACTAACACTGATTTATACATTCCATTCAAATCATACTGTGACATCAAATATAAGACTAATACTATTCAATGATTATTGAATCGAATTATTAAAATTTCTTCTAATTATAGTAATTTAAGTGATTCAATATCAAACCTCTACACTATCTTACAGAAAAATGGTTATCCACAGATGATCAAACACCAATTTACTGGAAGCTACCATACATTGAAGAAAAAAAGGAATTTCTAAAATTAAAAATAAAGAACATAAGCAAGAAACTGAAAGTAACCAAGATCGTACCAATACTAACATCAAACAAACTATCAGAATTTTTTAGAAACAAAGATCCTATAAACAAAATGTTGGTTTCTTTCATTGTGTATAAATATTAATGTGAAGAATGTAAGCATTTTTACATTGGAACAAGCAAGCGACATATTGAAACTAGGATCCAAGTATATCTTAGAGGGCATTTAAGAAGTGAAATATATTTGCATGAACACCAAGGAAACAAAGCAAATTTTGAAATATTACTAAGAACAAAAAACACCAAATTAGCTGAAGCCCTACTCATAAAAAATGCAACCAAGAACATGCACTTAAATTGTCAACAAAGTACGATCAATTTACTTAATATATTTTAAGTGTATGCATATTTCAGCATCATCTAATGTAGTAATTGTCAATTAAATCCCACGCATTTGTACAGTGACGATGATTTATACATCGAAACCGGTTGTATATATATATATATATA
>CABFPE010000484.1:620112-630162 GCA_900660155.1 Hofstenia miamia
ATATATATATATATATATATATATATAATCTAAAGAATAGTTCCCCTCCTCAGAAAAAAAGCTGGGTGCGCCCCTGGTGTTAGCATCATTTTGCAGACATTAAATTAAAATCTTTCAAAACAGCATTTAAGAAGTGAGCATTTTGCTCTTCAGATTATCATCAAATTTAACAATCTTGCAGATCTGGGTCAGATTCAAAATCAATTACACAAAAATAATCATAGTATCTTTGGGTTTATTTGTAAAATTGGATTCAACTCTAATGTTACCACCACCAATATGCTCTAGTAAACCAATTTTTCATAATTGTGAAATAACATTCTCAACTAAAAAAAGCCCTGTGTACAATCCACCCCATACCAATTGCGCCAACAGGTCATAAACTTATTTACATATTACTGCCTAAAGGCATACAGAGTGCAAAACTATAGCAAATTAACTAAGAACTGTTCAGAGCAGATACTAATGTTATTTACTGTGCTAATTTAATATTAACTCCATTATTGTTCTCTTCTGCAATCAAAATATTTAGACAATTCCAAACAGTTATATAGGGCTGAAACCTAAAGCAGGTCACTTGATGATAAGAAACAAACAGTAGAGTGTTCATATTGCTGATCAACTTCCAACTCAGTTGGAATTTGGTTCATTCTGGTCTGGCATGCATACCATCAATAAGCTCTGTACTATATTCATATAAATGAATTGATGTGACTGCTCAACATATAATTTCTAAGTTTCCATATATCTATTTCTCAGTCAGGGTTGGCTCTACCAATCAAATTTACTAGAGTATTAATTAAACTGCTCCTTGATATCTGTGAGTCGGCTAAGTCTTACAAGAACTTCAGGATGGCCCATTGGGACCTCCTCTGCTTTTGTATCACTACTCCCTACAGTAAACTTGACACGTCCCTGGCTCACTCAGCAGCTCCTAATCGCATCCCTAACCTAAGTGCAGGTTCGTGGGTTGAAACAAGGAACCAAGAATCGTTCCCATTGTGGGATCCTCGCCACTAATAAACACTAACCATTTAGATGAACATGATAATTATTAATCAAACTGTGATAATTTAAAGATAAGAATTCCGAAGAATATACTTCAACAAATTTCACAATGGTTTCACTCTATTTATATCCAACTCCAAAAAGTACCTGGTGATTTGAATTTCAAATTAATTGTCTGCCAAGATGGCTAAAAATAATGGAAGCGAATTCGCCTCCTTTGTTTTGCCAAATTAGTCGAATCAACAAAAACTAATTGTTAATCTTTTCACTGATAATTTCTTAGTTGCATTATACAATAGTAATTTAAGATGATAATTAATTTATAATTTATTTTTAATCAAATTTCAGTTCAATCTTAATTCTTCTTTGACTGACTTTCCTTCCTTTAGCAGCTTTATTAGTTTTGGATAAATGCTACACAATGTACAATGAAAATAAATTCTTTGTGGCAAATTCAACAAGTTAACCACAGATTACACTGAGAGAGAGCATGAGAGTGATTCATCTGTTAATAAGACATTGGGTCAGCATATGCTGTTAAATTAGCAGTGCATAAATAACCTAAACTATTGTTAATCACTAGTAAAACTTGTGGATACATTATAGATATATTCAGTGTTACAAGTAGGAACTAACAGTTTAGAGGAGTTAACAACACTGACTACCTGATTGATGAAACACTTACTGTCAGTGATACTGGATTATAATGGAAATAACATTGTTTATTGTTGAGAGTATGGGATTTCACACAAGCTGCATTATGAGCCAATCTTTTCAAAACAATCAGCCTTTAAATTGTTGAAAGATGAGAATTGGAATATTTCTGCAACAGTTCTAAAACATGGATTTTGAAAAACTTTGACACTTGCTAAGATGTATTTAAAGACAAATGAAAGGAAAGATTGCACTAACAAATTGTCACAAATAACTTCAATGAAACAAGTATTTGTCATAGCAAAAATTTATTCCTCATTAACTAGAAGTTTGTAGATATATATGTAACTATATCATTATACAAGTTTTCAAAATGGTGAAAATTTAAAAAAATTCAGTGCCTTCTGCTTAAACCATTTAATGGTTTAATGGACATAGCAATATTAATATTATATCTTAGAATATAGCTAAATATGTTTTATTAATGTTGGAGAAAATCAGGGCTGTAGTCCAAGTATATTATTTTTGAAATATTTAAATAAACAGTGAAGAAAACAGTGGCAAAAATATTGATGAATTCCACAAACAAATCGTTGATAAAACAAAACAATTCATCACTTCTGCAAAAATTTTGATACATATAGATATCTTAAATTGTATATTCATGAAGAAGTTTACTTGCAATTGTCACTACAATGTTAATGTCTGAACAAACACATAATTAAATGCATGTAATTTTTACTATCTTATTTGAACAACAAAAAAGACTACCATGACTTCTGAACTTTTGTGACATGGCGTATTGTCCAAGAAAAATTTGTGGCAAAAATATAATTTCCACGGAGAAGAATTTGATGTAAGACGTCACTTTATGTAACCAAATCAAAGAAATAGCAAATTTTACGCATTTAGATAATTTATTTTAATTTGTAAAATAATTTCAAACCAGATTACTAAACAATTTTAAGAAAATAATCAATTAATGAATTTAGGTTATTAACTCGATTAAATCTATGAATTGGTTAATTGATTTATAGTAGAAGCTTTTCTTAAATTCTTGATTAGATTAATAAGAATTCAAATTTTACACTTAGGAACTTTTTCTCAAATAATTTCCAACAAAGAGTCTTGATTAACGATTTCCCAATATATATTTATAACATCAAATTTAATTGATTGATTAAATAAATTTTTTAACTTAAACAATAAGCAGATTCAATAGCTTTATATTAAAGAATTTTGTAAATCAAATTATTTACAAATTAGTTCTTCTTATTAAGAAAAGGTAGATAACAGCAGAGTCCATTACTAATTCAAAACAAGCATGTGAGGACCAAAAATTCGGATGGTATGCAAAGATAGTGATTACAAGATAATGAAAATTCCTCCCTGCGTGAAAAAATTCTGCGAATGTTCTAAACATATTGCAAAGAAGAATAATAGAAAACGTTTGTATCAATCTCGCTTGTAAGGTATCATGAAAAATGGCTTTCAATTTTCTTCTACCAAACTGAATTAAAATACATGCTATAAGTACTTTGCCTATGCATATGATAACAATTAGAATGTTTCCAACGTCTTTGTCGAAACTAAATATGTACCATGACGAAATTACATTTTGCAACAAGGCAACAGCAGCTACCGAAACTAAGCCAAGCAACCAATTTTTTGAAGTGCTTTGTTGATGAAAACTCAGCTTTTTCGGAATATCAGTTATGAGAAAAGTATAGATGAGTAAACTATAGCTGCTTGGCAATGTCCTAGCTCCCAATACTACAACCACAAAAAATTTTGTGAAAGAATAATAATGGAGAACCACATTAAAAAATATCCACGTGCATATGTTATAGATTTCTAAGCCAATAAGCAATTGACTAAATAAAATATATAATTGATCTTTGCATTTTAATGATTGAAGTTTGACTATTGTGAAAACACCAATTCCAAGTGTAAGAATGGAAATCACTGTATAAATTACAAATTCACTGTACCAGATATCGATCATTGTTTAATTGGTTGCATATATTGGCAGCATCTAAATGACAGCTTAAATTTATGTAAAGTAAATATAGATGCCTTGAATAATGATGGTCTTCTTAATACCAACATTTCTTAAGAAAATCAATATTTCAAGTAATTAAAGGCTCACATGAAAGCTTTATTGCATAAAGTTTAGCTTTATCAATTTCCTGGAAAAAATTTTGTCAATATATTTCCCCAATTTTTTGTTATGGACAATTGTTCAAAGGGTAGTACCAACATTTTTTTTATACTGAATTTTTTTTCATTTATATAACTTTAGCTCACTTAGCTCTCATGACAGATTTTCAGTAGCACAGAGAGAATAAAGTCATGGTGCAGTACAATTTGCATCGTAGGTAGAAAACAACAAAATTGCATTGATTCAATATTTTATCTGTGTGATTCTTAAACGAAATGGCATTTGTTGCTAACTTCAAATTGAAAATTATGCTGACAATAATATTAGAGTTCACTTACTTAAATATTTAATTGATAATTTAGACCATTGCAAACTATTTGACTCTTAGAGTTTCAATAGTGTCCAAAATTTGATTTTAAGGATTTCACCAATGTGCAAAAAATCAGAATTTCTTGATTAATTCGCAGTATGCAAGCTCAATAATTTTTGCAGTACAATTCGATGTGAATTTGTTCTATGACAGTGTTAATTTAACTGAGAAATCTGCAATCAATAAATTTTAAACTTATGCTAAGCAAAATATCCAAAGTGTTATTTAGAAGTATGTGTGCTTATAAATATCAATAAATTAGTTAAGTTCCTGATGAATAATACACACAATATACCATATCAGAGGTGCAACCAGGTGACCCAAATAACCTGTTTTTTGAATTTAGAACGTTGCTTAAAGGTCTTTGCTAAGAGTCCACT
The DNA here is from genome assembly GCA_900660155.1 of Hofstenia miamia. NCBI lineage: Eukaryota > Metazoa > Xenacoelomorpha > Acoela > Hofsteniidae > Hofstenia > Hofstenia miamia. The sequence continues at coordinate 624,686 of CABFPE010000484.1, forward strand.
AGCATAGATACTGAAAAGTTCAACAGATCACACTGGTCTTCTGTAACATTAGAAATCTTCACCTTCCATTATAAGGACATATTTCTAGCATCATCCATCCTTTACCATGTGAAATATAAAAATAATAGCAAATCCAAAATCATAATTTTAAAATATTAATCCTAAGAAATTTTTCTATTTGCAAATATTTACAAAGATTTAACACCATTGTATTTCTGGGCAAAAATATGGACTAAATTTTAAATCGAATTTAACGTAATATTAACCAATTATAAAACAACGACTCACAAATATACAAATAAATCCGAATTATTTTGGATTCAAATTCGAATCTTGGAAGAGCGCAGAGGCGGATCTAGAAATTCTTGTAGGCTAATAAAATTTTTAAAATAAAAATTGTATCACTTTGTGTGAAATATGTAAACCATATTTCTCTGTTGAATTATTTCATTGTAGAGTAAACAGCTAAAATTTTAAGTAGTTTTCTCATTGTAACTATTAACAACAAATGGTTTTGACATGGAATATATTACGCAAACCAGGTTATATTTTGGCTTTGAAGGATGCGCAAATATATCCGCTGAATATTCGGACTCGAATTCGAAATGAAAAAAGGGAATTTGACGAGACCTATTACAGAAACAAACGAAAATCAACATAAAAAAATTTCTGAATCAATTAAAACTATATAAGGTAAGCATGGCATTTGCGTAATTCATTGATTACATAATAATATGCCTGACTTTATTGATATGAGCCCTTTTGAATAATTTATTTTAACTATTTGTTTATATAAATGTGACTCGGTGATCCAGTACACCCGGAAGCATTAAGGAAAAAATTGACCCGATGACCCAGCTGATCTGCCAACAAATCCTTGACCCGGAGATCCGGTATCCTGCAGAACCGACAACCCGGTTGCAACTCATCCCGATATATCATATCTATTAAGGATTAATTTAAGTTTTGTAACAGTGATGGTTCACGTAGCTTTATAATTTTCTCTATGTAAATATACATGTATATTACTCAAAATAGGCCAGCCTACAAAGGAGGTTCAAATATATAAGTATCAAGAGCTGTGGCAGCAAATTCTATATTGGAAAACACTCTTCTATGTGCATAGACAATGTAAAATAAAGATATTGCAACAGTGCATTTGATTAATTTCACGTAAAGAACAGCAGTCAATACATGGTAATTAATCATATTCTTTTTCAAATGTTTACAACCGACCCACATCTGATTTTTGTCAATTAATTGTTAAGTTTGCAGTTTAAAAAATTTCGGTCAATTGAAAAATTACATGAATACTTTCGCAAATAATTCCAACGTAGTTTTGAAAATGTCAAGACCAAAATTACGTTTTAAAATTCAATTTCATTCGAAAAGTGTCCAATTTATATGCATGAGGCGTACACTTAAACACTGAAGAAAATAAGCATCTAAAGGGCACTTAGTAATAAATCAACTATAGAACTCTATGCACACTGTACCTATATAAATTTCGAAAATGAAATTTCTTACTTTACTATTGCGGCCAAAAACATATATGCTAAAATAATGAATTTTTTTAATTTTCTATTAAAATATTATTCTCAGAATAAAAAATATTAGAGACCGAACTCTATTGTATTAATATCTGGCAATTGCGCAATGATTTGAACCAAAATACCGAATGCTTTGCAAATGGATGAAAATCAATTTTCAAATATTAGTCAAGTAAAAACTAATTACAAGTTCGCATGCAAAACAAGTTTGTAAATTTAATAAACTTTAATAAGGATAAATAAAATTCCTATGTGACATTTCCATGGCATTTTGAACTAATAAATATTAACACAACTGTTCTGAAGGAATTGCTGGAAATACCTATTAATTCAACTAAGTCCAATGAAAATACTTTCGGAGATCACCTATCACCAGTCCACTATAGTCACTAGCGAAACTTGGTATCAGACTCATTTTATGAAAAATCTAATTAACCATTTTGAAGCCTTATGAAAGAGGTTTTTCTGTGGATCTACATTATATACTTGCTCTCACTATATTTACAAAGGAAACAATTTCATTCATATTTATAAAATCACAAGAAAGCTGTGCCAGCATACCAGAATACCTAGTGTGCTTATGTGTAAGACATTCAGTTAAATGTACATGTATTAATCCATAATTCAACCTGTATTTGAAATCAAACTGGACTAATTGGCTTTTGCTGATAATTAAGTTTGTTCTAGGTTTTTTGTCAAATATCCAGGCTAACAATTAATAAAAATTAATTGCATTTGCGTGTAAACGATTGAAAAACTTTTAATGAATTTTAATTATAGGCAATTTAGTACCCCGAATCAATGGACAGGAAAGATGTCAAAATATCACCAAGGTAAAACTGGAATGATGAATAATCACAGGTAAGAAACATTAGTGGGAACCTAGTCAGGATATTGATGTATTACCTAAGCTTAAGAAGTCGGGGATTTTTAAAAAATTTTTTGATCCTATTAAAATTTACAAGAACGCTTATAACTCAACAAATGCAAACATTATGCTAAATCTGAAAGCACCACGGGATAGAAAAGAGTCTCCCTTTCATTTTCATTCTTATTCAAACTCTGGCCTCACAGCTTCAATGGATAATTTAATATATCAAGAAACAGTTAAAGTTCTTTGTTGCCTCCATGGTCTTAAAACCTTATAAATAGATGAACATTAGGTATTGAGTGTATTGAAATATTTTTTAAGAAATGCCAAGAAGAATTTTTATTCTTTTTAAATAATTCAGTCATAGCAATAGGCTTTAATTTAAATTTTCTCCTTAAGAGATCTTTCCGTGACACATAGTTTTCAAATTTGTTAATAGGCGTTATTTTTTGTAAATGTGGAGAACAGGTTTATTCCTTAGAACAGGTTTATTCCTTAAAATGGACGCCAGGCTGTTTAAGGTAGTTGCATATCATTTGATATTATTCTGAAATAATTTATGAAGTAATCATTATTGAAGAAATACATCATATGAACCCATTAATACTGTTGACTATGATTTTTTACACAAATGCAAAGGATGAATAAACCCACTTATGTCTCAGTTTTTTACTATAAACTGAATAATAGAACAATTCTAAATGACGTACATTGATGCCTTTATTCAAGAAGGATGTAAATGCATTTCTACAAATTTTTCAGTAGAATCGAAAAATTTCTTTTAATTGCAATTGATATTAATGATAGAATATTGTATTAGAGGTGATCTAAAATAATTCCTAAATTTTAGGCTCGTAGTTGTTTGTATTTTACGAGATCACTTAATTTTTGTAGGTAAACCAACTTGGCATTTGTAAAAACTACAAGTACCAGAAATTTCAAGTCGGGTAGAGTTCAATCAAGTCGATTCGAGTACCAAGCCCTACTCAACTTCAAATTTAAGCAATGCAGGTCTTCTAGTCAGGTAAAATCAATTTCTATTAATTTGATATTAAAAATTGCGTTTTACGATTCCCTATTTAAAAAAGAATATATAATTTTCGGAATGAAAAATTCTTTTGAAGAAAATTGGTTTCGTTCCATTACAGTTGAGACGAATTATCTGAAAATGATTGAGGTAACTAAAATTAAGGTGCTAGAATGGCTTGGTATTGCGCTGATAGTATCCTTCTGCTGAGTGCAAGATCAAGATTGGGTTGTTTCAATTTTTAAGATAAAAAGTTCCGCTTTCTATTGATTCATAAAAGCTATGCTCAAACATCATTAACGCAGGTGATGTCATCAAGTGGGTAAACCTAGTTTTTATTTAAGCGATAGTTGACTAGTGTTCCCTTCCTTAATTTAGTAATAAAAATATTACATGTAAATCTTATATTTATATACTGTAATTAATAATTTTTAGTAAAGTATTGTTTAGATAAGGGACATTGCTGATTATTTAATTGAATTTATTATATTGCTAAGACTATGTGCTCTGCAAAGTCTAAAATAAAGATGAAATTCTATATCTTGTGAATTTTATAAACATTGAAAGTCGACTAAGAATAAGTGTCCCACTGGAATGCACAGGAAACAGAACTATCAATGGAAACATAGATGTAGACTTATTGTAACTACATGTACTGCATAAATCATGTAATGTAGGCCTATTCATTGAAAATCTTATGTGATATCTAATATGCGTGGTACTATTATTCAAAAAAATTATTCTTACTAAGATGCATATTTAGTGCTCCTGTTTGTCTCTACTAAGATTGCATAATAGTCTATGTAAGCATTTTTAATTCGAATCAATGAGCTACAATTTGTAATAGTCCATGCACTGGTACAGATCCTTATTAATTTTATGGAATACATATATATATATATATATATATAATATATATATATATATATATATATAAATATATATTTATTTATTTATTTATTTATTTATCTTCAACCATGCTGAGATATATGGCTTTTGATACAATCTGCATATCCAATTTCCTACTTTCCTCGCCAGAAAATTATAAATTTTGGTTGGCTCAGATTAGATTTAAGATACACTTTCATAGTGTACTTTCTGCAATAATGTGAATGGACTCATGGAAAGGATTCAATATGGAAGCATTCAAAGCCAAAAGGAAACGTACTTACACATATTAATGCATAGATTTTGTATAAGCATTGAGTAAATTGGAAACCGCTTTTTGTTATTGTTTTTCTAACTTGTAGCTAGGTAGGTAAGTTGCATAATGTAGTCAACGTCAACTAAATCCTAATACTTAATGTAAATTTTTATTCTAGTATTTTCATCAATGTGCTGATAACACTTCTTTCTGCAAATTCAGCAATCACCAAGGATTTACATGTTTGCAGTGAGAATATTTGAATAAAATAAATTGTGCTTCATTTTCCAATATTTGGAATTTGCATGCATCTTCAACAACCTTCTTGATTGCATCCATCTGTCATTTCAAAATTAAGTGAATAGTCATAATTACTTTTATTTATTCTCCCATGAAGCCAAGAATATTGCGATATTCATAAATATACGATATTTTTATGGAGGAATCATACTTCTTGACCACAAAACCTATAAAAATAGACACTTGAACACAAAACTATGGAGATAATCTCATTACGTTTTCACTTTCAGATGTCATTTTGCATGATTAGTCATCTATATACAGGGTGATTGGTAAGTAACGCCCGATTCTAATTTTTAGAAATTCAAGAGTTTTTTTAACGCTAACTTTTCACTTGATGTCGTCTGAATTCAAACACTTTTATTGTTAGACTTTAATTAGAAACCTTCTATTTCTATTCTTCGGATTTTAAAATTTTGAATTTTGTCATTTCATCTTTGTTTGTGCATAGATATGGCTGTACGCTTGACAAAAGAACAACGCATTGCTGCAGTGAAACATTTACCAATCAAGTGAAGCCATTTTTAAACTGAATGGCCACATCAACCGTCACAATTGTGTGTATTGGTCGGCTGAAAATCCACA
>CABFPE010000485.1:0-10471 GCA_900660155.1 Hofstenia miamia
AATTTTTGCTATTAATTTTTTCTACTTTAGCTTATTTTTGATGTAAAGTATGTTTTTGACAATTACAAATCGTGATCGACACTGTTTTTATTTTCACTTATCTAAATTTCACAGCGGGCATAATTACCTTCTGAATTAGCTACAGACAGATATGTAGGATTGTTTATATAAGTCAATTATCCGGCGTGGGCAATACCCTAAGTTGTAATTAGTGCAAATAAGCTTATTGTGGCCACTTCGTTAGATCATATAGGGGCATATTTTATCGTTAGAGCAATAAAGTTATATTAAAAGTCATATTTGCCTTTTAAGAGAAAAATGCCTAAGAAAGCTTTAACGCAAGCTGAAAAAGCACAAGATGCACAACGAAAATATCCCAGCAAGTTCAAAATAATTCCTGGAAAGACACTGGTATGCAAGTTATGCAATTGCGAAGTNGACAGGTAATTAGTGCAAATAAGCTTATTGTGGCCACTTCGTTAGATCATATAGGGGCATATTTTATCGTTAGAGCAATAAAGTTATATTAAAAGTCATATTTGCCTTTTAAGAGAAAAATGCCTAAGAAAGCTTTAACGCAAGCTGAAAAAGCACAAGATGCACAACGAAAATATCCCAGCGAGTTCAAAATAGTTGCTGGAAAGACACTGGTATGCAAGTTATGCAATTGCGAAGTTTCCTGCAATAAAGCCTATTTATATGAACAACATAGAAAAACAGATGGACACATGAAAAAATCAGCAAACTTTCAACAACTATCACAGTGCAGCTTAGATTTTTCAACAGATCATTTTGATGAAGATTTCGTGGAGTTGTGCTTGACTGCAAATATTCCATTTCATCGAGTTAACAAAATGCAAAGTTTCTTCGAGAAACATATGAAAAGAAAACTGCCAAGTGAGACAACATGTCGCCGAATTACAAAGACCGTCACCGAAAATAAACTCAAACAAATTAAGGGCGATATGAAAGGAGAGAAAGTGTTCATTATTGTGGACGACAGCCTTAGTTGAAGTTGCTGTCGTTGCAGATGCAAATTCACAAACCATGGCAAGGCTTATTGATGATGTGTTGCGTCAGTTTGAAATTCCGAGAGATGATTTTTTGCTATGCTTATCCGACGCTGCAGCATANTGACTGCAAATATTCCATTTCATCGAGTTTACAAAATGCAAAGTTTCTTCGAGAAACACATGAAAAGAAAACTGCCAAGTGAGACAACTTGTCGCCGAATTACAAAGACCGTCACCGAAAATAAACTCAAACAAATTAAGGGCGATATGAAAGGAGAGAAAGTGTTCATTATTGTGGACGAAACCCAGATATCAATGAAAAAATATGTTCATGTATTTCTCGGGAAAATATCAGATTTCTCAAAAACAGCCTTAGTTGAAGTTGCTGTCGTTGCAGATGCAAATTCACAAACCATTGCAAGGCTTATTGATGATGTGTTGCGTCAGTTTGAAATTCCGAGAGATGATTTTTTGCTATGCTTATCCGACGCTGCAGCATATATGAAAGCTGCATTGAAAATTCTTCGGGAAATGTACCCTAATTTGCATCATTTGACTTGTATGTGCCATCTTCTCCACAATGTTGCGATGATGATTAAAGCTGAATTTTCACCAATCAATGATTTGATATCGGCAGTAAAAAGTTCAGTTGTGAAAAATCGAGAAAGACGGTCACAATTCAGCAGCATCGGGGTCCCCCAGAGCCGGTACAAACCAGATGGGGTACATGGATTGAGGCCGCTCTTTGGTATGGTTCAAACTGGAGTGCAGTCAAGGATATTGTATGCAATTTTGCAGGGGAAGGGATAATTGTTACAAAGGCAATTGCGGCGGTATCATCACCAGAAATACCCAACATGCTTACCAAAATCTGTCGAATGTATTCTGGACTACCTGCCCTTATCAAGAACTTGGAGCGAGATGACTGTACGATTGTAGAAGGGCACCAAAAAATTCAATTGTGGATTAATGATATCAAGGTTTTCAGCGATAGTCAAAATGTGGTGCGATATCTTCAAGATAGAATTGACCAAATGCATGATCTGAAGAAAATTCTGGGTGCAAACGGTGAACAAACTCCTGCTGTTTAGGCAAAACTTCAAAACTGCCCAGCTTCAGATGCGGTTATTGAGCGATCTTTTTCAAAATTAAGCAAGATTTTGGAGAAGGATCGTCATTTCAGAGATGAAAATGTTAAATTTTATGTTATTGGATACGTGAATAATTTATAATTTTTCTTGTTCCAATTTTTTTAAAGTCATATTTTAGGTCATATTAAGCTATTTTTCAGACATATTATAGGCTCCTAAAATTCTTTTTTAAGGTCATATTTTGGGCCGCCCTAGAGATAACCCATAGAATGAATGAATAAATCATTGACTACATGAATTTAAAATAACTTGATTTGTGTTTCTGTTGGTATTCACCATTAGCCAAATGAAATTGGAATCCGTTTTAATTCTCCACTTAAACATTTCTGCAGATTCCAAGCAACTAGATTGAAAAGCAGGTTTTTATAGTGGCTGCTACTTCCACTCTACAGATTTTAGGTGTCCTGTTGAAAAAATTTCAGATTAGTGGAATTTATTTTAACTCTACGATTTGAATGTCCGAATTCAGGTTTGAATACGACACTTCATTCAATGTAAAAGTAAAAACGTTTTTAACACTTATTGTACAACTTTGACCAAAGTGTGCTAAAAAATGGAATGATTGATTCCACAAGTTACCAACATTTTCAGGTAGCATGAGATTAATAAACATGTTAAATTATTGTCAAATAGATTATCCAGAATGTAAGAACGAATAATTCCAGGAAAAATTACATTGACAACCGTTCATTAATATTTGTACAAAAGCTTTCGAATGCACTTATTGAGGCTGTACTATTAGCAAGGAAGCATGTTTTCCTGCTACAACATGACAGCCAATAATATTGCTTGAAGATGTGCTTGTGAAAAGATGGACCCCAACTTCATTATATGGCTAAAATGCGGTAAAGGCTTCAGCATAGCGGGTAAGCCTATCTTAGTAAAAGGTGTGAATGTAATAGTGCATTTAGAAAGCCACCAGAAGTCTTACTTATATAAAAGTTCTCTTACATTGATATGGACTATATACTGGAAAACTTTCTTCAGCAAGGTAAATGTTTATCACACACTTGGTAAAAACTGACATATGGAGAATATTCTTTTCATAGAAATAAAAACAGAGGTATTCTACAATTTGTATGAATTGTGGCAGCATTGTAAGAAATTTACCAACACATACGTTTTGAACATTGTTCTCAAACTATATGCAGCGTGCGTTACTGAATGAAAAGTGGAAGTGACTCATTGTATTATTAACCCCTTACTGTAATTTTATTAACAGCTATTATGGTTTGGATAACGTTTGCCTAAAGAAAGATTTTTTATAAAATCAACTCATTTTAATAATTGTAACCAACAACAACGAATAATTTATGCATAACCTAAGTGCAATTTAATCAAATAAATGAACAAATTAGATATACAAATCACATTCTTTCGTCCGTGTTTGTAGGTTCCACAACTACAATGCGTACGAATTACACGAAATTTCAATATATAAACACAGGAACCATGCCAATAAATGCTGAACAAATTGCAAAATATAAAGAAAAAAAAGGTATGGTTTATTAAAAATTATAAATCAAAGCTAAAATGATTAAATTCGGTTTAAAAATACAATGCAAAATATTAACGTCATTTTTAACTTTGGATTAGGAATAAATGTAATAACTACGAAAATAAACATCAATACCATTAATGCTATTTGCTCTTCTATTGCGGGAAGGTTCTTGGGCGATGTTTATATCCTTGAAGTCAAGTAAATAGCTTTTATGATCGACATAGTACAGCTGAAGAGCCATTTTGATGTATTTTCCAGTGAGACGATTTAACCTGCGTACCCGCACGCTGTAAGCATTAATAATTTTCCATTCCTAAGAAAAAAGAGAAAATAGGTTGGTTAGATAACAGGCAACTTACGTATTGCAGTTCCTTCATGGCACGATAGATCTCTCCCATTATGTCAGCAGGTCGACTCTGGGATCGTATCCCTAAAAAACAAAGCAGTTTAGGAGTGCGTTGTATATTTTCTAATGCTAGCATTAAATATTCAGATTCTCTCGAATAAAAATGAGTAACTTTGTGGTATATCCAATTAGTCATTTTATTGGTGGAATACTTATGTTACGCTTTTGCTTAAGTTAAAATGGAAAAACATGAGAATAAACAAGATTATAAATAGTCCTCTCATAAAGTTTAAAGAGACACAAACTGTGGGTTTTCGGCAAAAGAGGGGGAAGCGTATTTTGAAAATAAATGAGTTCATTTGTAAGGCATATCGCTTCTGAAGATAATATTGGCATGCTTCAAAGTACCATTATATAGACTTATGGAATAAAACCTGTCATTAAACGGGGAAAAATTTCATCAAAACAATAAAATAATTCATTTCAAAATTCTGTTACACATAATGTTGTTTTTTAAAAATGACAAAATATCAATTTCTGATTGAGTGTAATATCTGGGGCAACCATAAGTCAATAAGGTCAAAATTTTTCTTTGACTTCCAATCATTCTAAAAAGGCTTCCAGACATGTTTTTTATACACGTATGGATGTTTGGATACTCTTGATAAGTCAAAATAAAGTCAAAATTTTTGTTTTAAGTCAATAAAGTCAAAAAAATTATTTAAGATCAATAAAGTCAAAATCATGTTGAATTTGGATATAGAGAAGAATATTTGAGGGCATTTTTGCGCATTTTTCCGCATAAGTTGGCCTTTTTGGTTACATTTTGTGTGTTAATTAGCAAAACACCCGATTTAGTTTGCTTTTTGCAGGGTCAAGTAAGGTATTCTGATTAGAGTTGTTTTAAGCTTTGAACGACCTTTGCAAAAGCTTATTCATAACGCCAAACAGAATACCTATTTGCCAGGCTTGCACGGTGGCGCGAGAATTCCCGCCCCGCAACGCCCCACATGCGGGAATTCGTGATGTAAATATTTTCAATTTGGCAGTGAAATGTGTTTAAATTTGAGAGTGGTGATAATTGCTTTGTGAAATTATTCCACAGTACCGCGTGTTTCACCTACTTAAAATTTCAATTTCGTCAAACAACAAAAGTGATTGAAACACCGCACACGTGTATGGCCACCCCTATTTACAAACCACTTGACAACTAGAACACAGTTGGATATATTCTACTCCAACCAGATAACGTTTGCTAAGAAATTACTCACTCTATTCAAATTTGACATTCTACTCATTGTTTCTTTTATTGCATTGTTGTACAAAATGCCAAAATATGCTGAATCAGACGCTTCCAAAATCCGCAATATTGTTCGAAGCTATCCAAGTGAATTTCAACTAACTGCAGACTCTAGGAAGCTTTATTGTAAGTTGTGTGAAGTTGTTGTACAGCACTCAAAAACATTCTTTGTTGACAGTCACAGGAATAGCGGACGCCACAAACGAAATCTCAAAAGAACAGACAGTTCAGTGGTTCAACAGCAGTCCACACTTAGATTTGGTACTGAGTCTTTTGGAGAAAGGGTAATCCGGGCTTTCCTTGCAGCCAATATTCCACTTCACAAGCTGAGGAATCCAGCTCTTCGGTCATTGTTTTCAGATATTGGTAAACCCCTTCCCAGTGAATCATGGTGTCATGAAAAGCTGAGCGTGATATCCTCCCTGGAAAGTGAGAGAATCAAGGAGATCATTGGAGGAAAAGAAATGTTCATGGTCACCGATGAAACTGAAATAAACAATAGAAAATATATTCATATTCTGGTCGCCACTGTTGACGCTCCTGAAACAACATACCTTTCTATGTGTAAGGAATTGTCCGGTGCCGTTACTGCCCAGTGTGTTGTGCAGCACATTGATGACATGGCAAAAGAGCTCGGTGTTCATAGAGATAATTTTGTCCTGCTCCTCAGTGATGCAGCAGCATACATGAGGTCAGCAGGTGGGACATTGAAGATACTTTTCCCGCGTCTAAGTCATGTAATGTGTGTAGCGCATCTGCTGCACAACGTCTCAATGAGAGTGCGCTCAGGATATAACAAAACAGATGAGCTAATTGCCGCAGTTAAAGCTGCGACTGTTAAAAACAAAACCAGACGCAACCAGTTTGCAGGAATCGGCTATCCGCCAACACCAATTATTACGAAGATTGTGAATCTCACTCGTTCCGACATCTCGCCTGCCCTTTATTCCAAGCTTCAGAAATGTCCACCAACCTCAGTGACAGTTGAGCGAAGTTTCTCAATGCTCAACAAANAGGCATATCTAGAGAAACGACCGCCAACACCAGAGCTTACGGAGATTGTGAATCTCACTCGTTCCGACATCTCGCCTGCTCTTTATTCCAAGCTTCAGAAATGTCCACCAACCTCAGTGACAGTTGAGCGAAGTTTCTCAATGCTCAACAAACTGTTGGCGTCTGATAGACATTTTCTTCCTGAGAACTTGCATAAATACATGATGTTATACTACAACTCCAGTTAGCCACACTGTATCTGATGTACATTTGTGGTTGTACAAAATGTAACTGTATCCCTTTTTTGAAATAAATTTTCAAAAAATCACAACCAGTTTCTTATTGTTTATGCATAGCAAGGTTCTTTTTCTATAGGTCAAAATAAAGTCAAAATTTGAAATTTATAGGTCAAAATTTCAGAAAATAAAGTCAAAATTCCGGTTGCCCTAGTAATATCTACTACCTACACTTCTGCTATCTGACTTGAAGGTAAACATGTTTCACAACAACTAGCACACTGTGAAAGAAGACGTTGTGGATCGATAACTTCGAATTGTGATCATAAATGCAAAACAATTGCAATGACATGGGACCACCATATGGGCTAGGGGAAAAGAAAAGTTCATTTGATTGGCATAGGACAGCACCTAAAGCCAAATCCAATGGGTTTAATACGGACTTTGCCAAAAAAACTTCCTGGCCCCACAAAACCATAGTTTAAACATCTAATCACTCGAAGAAAAAACATAATATAGTGATTATGATTATAAACACCAAGAGAAACATGAAAATACAATTCATCAATTTCAATATTAATTGAGATAGGATATACATCATTTCTACATGCATTGTAAATAATCAAAAGATTTCAAGGATCAGAATTTCATAAGTAAAAATTATGATTTGCAAACAAATGTGCAGACATATTGAACCAATAGAAACATACCAAGATGCCATTTTGATCGCTTGACAGCAGATTTAGCAGAACTAGTGCCTCGATTTTCCATTAAAGCAGGCATTTTTTCAGGATGCTGTCGAATCTAAATCAGCCGCATTTATTTTAATAAAATAGTTTAAAACACAATCACATAAATTATCAACTTAAAATTAGATGATGCATTAGTATTGCGAAATAAAAATTTACTCTTCGCCTTGGCCTGAGAAATTCACTATTCAACAAATGAATGCAAAAATAAATTTGCCTTACTTATTATTACAAAGGTATGAAACAAATTAGGCCTCAGATCTATAATAATACAACATTTGCAAATGAGAATGCATATAGATTTACAAAATTACATATGATTTATATCACTAATGTTAATTCTCAGGCAATATAGAGTGAAAATATAAAAACTGAAACTTTATGAACCATGTTAAAAAGAAGGTTCCCATTGAAGGTCATAAGTTGAGATGTAAAAGAACCGATTACGTTATTGTTCGAAGCGAAATACATCAAAACTGAAGTAGACTTCGAATGAAGCAGTTAGAAACACGGTTAGATGTGTTTATGCAAACATTGGAAAGGTGCTGTAATAAAAGCATGAGTCGCTTAGTTTGAATAAAAATCATTGTTTTCACGTGAATAGTCTGGGAATGGCTTCAATTAACCTTAGGAGTGCATAGAAAAAAACCTATAGAAAAAGTTGCTTGCTTATGTATAAACAACAATCATTTGTTTTTAAAAAATGAAGAAGAAATTGAGTGAAAAATGTACTTATTGAACGAACTGAAGAGAGTTTCAAGCTCAGCTCTTTATAAGCAATAAAAAAATTCAGAAGGCGAACTTATATCACTATAGACTTAATGCACACGTGAAACTGATTATAGGTGATTGTGAGATATTTTTACAAAATTTATAAGCTGCAGAAAATATGTTAACTAGCGTTAGCAAAAACCTACCTTAAAAAGACTATCTAACTAAAAACTATTTATATGACTAGAAAAAGCAAACCACTTACATCAGGACTATTAGGCGAGTTTGGTTGGGCAACAAAGAATTGAAATTTCATCGACTGCTTCGCTAAACAAAATTATGTACGAAAAGAAAGGGAAGTATATATATATTTTATTTTATTTATACTGGTGCTATATACTGTAATACATACACAATTCAATTGCTTTAAAGTTTAACCATTTTCAAATGCGGCATCCAAATTTAAGGATTTTCTTTGTTTTCAATTATGATGGAGTATTCTTCTGATGCAGAAATTACCCGAAATATGAATTTTCTTGATCTTAGTGAGAAAAAACATACGGTAAGCTATCTATATATCATTTATGAAAATATGGTATTTTTATGGTTCGAACAAGTATTTTAATCAAATATAAATTTCATTATTTTATCAATGCATTAAAAACCTTCTCAAAATGAGTTTTGGATTTTGTTAATCATTGATTATTTAGAATAATACGAACAAAAGACGGGGTATTAAAAGACAAAAGTTTGTCAAACCACAATCAAATGCCTAGCATGTTGCAAGTAGATTATCAAGATGAGAGACCATCTTAGTAATAAACAAAAGGATATAGGTGACAAAAACTGAAGATTTCTTTTATCATTTTTTAGAAGTCAATGTAGAAATCGTGCTTTTTATTGTTCCAATTGCAATGTTCGCCTCTTAAATAAAGGTGATCACCAGAAAAGATTTTTAAATCACGATATTATGCGAGTTAATGTTGCAAACTGTAAGACTGAATTTCCATTGTGAAAAAGACGATTGTGTTCAGGATCAGTACTTTCTAGCAGTACTGTCTCTACAGTAGAGGACTTTTGTGATTATCGCCTTGGAAAGAATTCAGCAGTTATTACAAAAACAATGAGAAAAACTGACTCAATGAAAAACTCTCACAAGTTAACTGGTCTTTTAAAAAAAATCAAATTCTCACACTTCTTCGTTTGTTCATTGAATATATTGTTCGTCATAAAAAAATAAATCAATAGCAATGCATGGCTTGGACAAATAAAGGACAACTCTGTTTACTACAGAAACCAAGAAGCAAAATTAAGACCTAAAAAGCAAGATGACATTAAAATATTCATCCCTACAATAAACGTTTTGCAAAAAAATATAAAATGAAATTTACAAATTGCTTTCAACTCAAATTATAAAGATCTGAAGGGTATGAACTTTATTTATTTGCAAACAAAAATGAACTGTCGTCCCGGCCCCTTGCTTCATTTAACTGCTGAAGAATTTGAGCAACTTAAAGATGAATCGGACTGTATTAAAATTAGACAGCATAAAACTGGCCAAGAGTATTCTATACGAATTAAAATTGATATGGCTCAAGGGATTGGATACGTACAATGTTGGAAAAATTGAAACTGGAAACATATAAAAAGCCAATTTTAGTATTTGGGACTTTGAAAAATCGCAAAGTGATTGCCTCAGTGATAAAGAAATATTTTTGTTTCGCAAATAAATACAAATTTAATGCGACTATTATCAGAAAATCTTGGGATACCCATGTTAATGAGAAATCTATTGCTCAAGATCTGAAGTCTGCTCATTTCGAGCAAACAGGTCATTCAGAGGACACAGCTCGAAAACACTACTTTCAAAAAATGAGTGACGTTCGGTTTAATCAATTAACTGAATATTACGAAAAAAAATTATTCACCTGAAAAAGAATTTGAACAGCATGATGAGGAGACTTCCACAATGATAAATGATTCTGAAGAAAAAGATTGTCCAAAAACCAGTACGAAAGCTCCCAACAAAAAATTTGATAAAAAATGTTTTTAAAAACATTATATACTTTTCGGAAGGAATGAAAAGAAGATAAAAAAATTCTAAAAGATTTTGAAATGATTACTAGACTTCCTACTAAAGAAATGGTGAGGCAACGAATTGCTAAAAATATAGATGATGAATCAGTTTGTGAGCTCATTTACAAGGTGAATCATGCTGCAAAGTGTGCCATTTAACTTTTTGGAAGAAATTTTGACATTTCCTTTCGTTGTTTTGTAATTGTTTTAATAAAATTTTGGAAACAATATTTTTATATTACTACAATTCTATAATGCCATTCTTCTCTACAGAACCAGCATAAATATTTTATAGTCGATAACGCCAGCATAAATAAGTAAAGTATAGAGCGCCAGCATAAATTTGCAAAATCTATCGAGAGCGCTAGCATGTATATATATATATATATATAGGG
>CABFPE010000485.1:19650-32039 GCA_900660155.1 Hofstenia miamia
TGTTGCTCCATGACTTGGAGAGCAGACAGCATTTTCCACGACGCCCTCCACATCTCTCCCCTATGTGGAGAGACACGTTTCCCCACATGTGTGAGAGGAGCTGGCCACACCTACATTAAAAACTTATAATTCTAGAGTACCTTTTAGTGCTTTGCAAATTGTAAATACCCCCACAAGACTGACTTCCACCCCAACTTCTACTGTGAGATCTCAGAAGACTGAAGAAAGAAGAAGAAAAATCTCCAAAGTTGGTGATGAGACCCTTCACCTGTACTACATTGCCACAAGGAAAGTTACAGCCATCATCTGTGACAATATAGCCAATGAGACAAAAGATCAGCTTTGCCACACATACAATGGACGGGACATGAATTGCTCCATAGACATCATTCAATTTGTCATAGATGCCTCCTGTTGCCTGAAAATTAATACCATCATTGGCTACAACTCCAGAATGCTGGAAAGCCTGAGTCGTCTGTATTGGCGTAGCACTGTTCACACCTTCTTTGATGATGACTTCAATATTTATAACTTGTGCCAGTTTTTAAATAGTGGTAAAACAATCAACAGCTTTGAGTGCGTCAATATTGATTTTCAAAACCTTTTGTTCATTTATTTTCTATAACTAACCGAGATACAGATAGAGGATATAATGGAGCAGATTGAGATCACATACCACATAGCAAAAGTCGAGGGCATACGCCTTATAATGATAGTAGCCATGCAAAACATCATCTCTGGGCCTGCCCTTCAACTGTTATCTGCAAATTAATTTGAGCAAGGGGGTGTGTAGAGTCACTCAGGGACTTTTTCGATTTTAGTCTTTTTGAATTGTTTTGTATTTCTACTTCACTATGACGTCAGTATTTATTTTCAATCTCAGGCTGCTATTGCTAATTTGATGTCCCCTCAA
Source organism: Hofstenia miamia (assembly GCA_900660155.1). Lineage (NCBI taxonomy): Eukaryota > Metazoa > Xenacoelomorpha > Acoela > Hofsteniidae > Hofstenia > Hofstenia miamia. The sequence continues at coordinate 20,564 of CABFPE010000485.1, forward strand.
TGGTGCTTATTATTGCTCAAATTGAATTTGTGAGGGAAAAGAAATTGATCATGTTTAAACTATGTTGACATCTGATTTTTGTAAACAAAGGCAGGTAATAATTAAACTTTTGTATAAAACCTGAGAGAACTGTAGCAATTGCTTAATAGATTTTATCTACTCTTAACTGCCATCTTTACCATTGTATTTTTTATTTATATTTTATCTTTATGAAAATTATTGCTTAAGATCAGCAACAATTCAGGAGTGCTTTCACTAGCATGGGGCAACAAGTTGCTTCTGGAGGTCTGTTGATTATCCAGTCCGAATTGTGGACCCACTAAGTTACGTATATGGTTATGTATAGGGAAATAATAAACCTCTCATTCATAGTTCAACACATACATGCACTTATACAACCTAACACTGTGACAATACCATGCTGTTGGCTAGCACAAATATCTGGCAATTACAGATTATTTAATAGTGAGCTCAGAGATAACAATGAAAATGAGAATCTGTATTTTTTGATGTGAGATAGAAATTAAACAAGTGAGACAAATAGGGTAGCACATGTCAATAGGTTAAGCACTTTACTTTTGGATGCTCCACTTTGGCTGGAAGCCATAGGAATTGGTCATCTTGGATGTTACCTAAAGTAGTTTTGTTACTTGGATGAATTACCAATGTTACATCTATAAGTTATAAGTTCTATGTTATTCTGTTTCTCAGAATCGTGGCTGTATTGTAAACACACTATTTAAACCTTCTGCAGAGTCAATTAAGTTGCTAGTTAAGTTTCCCTACCAGCCCACGATTCTACACTAACTACAGTAGCTACACCAAGCTCTTGTACCCTGAACATAACCATTGTGCCTTTGGCACCTGTAAATGTCTCAGTCACTCCAACTACCACAATTGTTCTGCCTGGTCCTCTGAGTGAACCTATCAGATCTATGACAACTCATGGGCCATGCTTCACTCAATCCATTTTGCCCACAGAAGCACTAGTGAATGAACAATCAAATCTTTTCAATAGACACTCAGTACTGCCTAAATTTACTGGCAAAATCAATGAAATCTCACAGTTGTTCAACAAGTGGCTCTTTCTGTTCAAGTTAACTATGAAGCAGTATAAAACCACTCAGGATGCCACCACTGCAAATTTCCCATGTTCCTTCAAGGCCTTGCATACAATCAGGATATGATGCTAGATAGGGAAGTTAAGACAAATTACCAGTTACTTGTTGGTCACTTTGAAGACCACTACAAAGTGCCTCACATCAAACAGCAGTATAAGATGCTCTTATGTGACTCTCCTTCAAGAAGGGAGGTGATGTGAGAACCTACATAATGCAAGTCAATAGACTCTTTTGCCTCAGCAAACTAACTCCAGAATACTCAAGACATGATCTCTTCTTTTACATTTGTCAGGGATTTCCTTCTACCATCAGGAGCTGCCTCAAACTTAAATGTGATCTGGAAGATGATTTCAACTCTATTATTAAGAAGGCAATTAGCATTGTTTACATGCTACAAAATACTACATGCATTGAGAAAGATGCCAGTGACCTGAAGACGGGTCAATCTACCACAAAATCTTTAACTTCTTCAAGTTCTGCTACAGTGCAGAAAAAGATGGACACTGAAAGACAGTCCACCCACATCCATACCCAGAGTGGGGCTGTTATCTGCCTAATTGCAGATTGAGATGGTATCATCATCAATGCACCTTCCATTGAAGCATATACTCCTGACACCCTGGTCGAGTCTGTCAACCATTTAAATTAGTTGGAGCACCACCTCCTGAAAACAGTGTGCATGATGTTTTGGTGATAACTTTGTTGCTATGCACTAATGTCATCCCCAAGGACGTGAACAGATTACTAATTAACACTACCATTGATACAGGAGCTTCTGTATCCATCATTAGTGACACCTGTTGCAACAAGCTTTGCCTACAGAGAGAAGATCTGTTACCTTCCACCACTTGTTTATTGGATGTTTCAGGGAATACTATTTCACTGAAGGGCCCAATTAACAATCTTGAGTTACACATCCATCAGGAATGTTTTGCACCTATGGTGTTCATTTGCCAAGGTGAGAAATACTGCCTCTGTGTTGATTTCTGACATCTAAATGATATCACAGTCAAGGATGCGTATCCATTACCTCACATTGAGGACCTCCTCTATGATGCCACAAGTACAAGCTATTTTCATGCTTGGATCTCTTTAAAGCCTATTGGCAGATACCAATGAAGCTTGCCAACATTCTGAAAACTGCTTTTATTATGCCTTATGGCCTCTTTGAGTGGAAGTACATGGCTTTCAGGCTCTGCAATGCTCTGGCCACATTTCAGCATTATGTAATGCATGTACTATGGAATGGCACCAATGTTCTCAAACCTGGGATCATGCATATATGGATGATATTCTCATTGCTGGACACACATTCTCTGATCACTTAGATAAACTGGGTCACACTCTTAAGATCCTGTACAACTCTAGACTCCAGGTAAATGGAAATAAATGCTCACTCATGAGTTACCTTCCTAGGTAGGGTAATCAAACCTGGGAGAATATTGATTAAAAACGATGCAAAAGACCATCTCAATCAAATTGAGACTCCATGCTCATGCAAAGGATGTCCAATGCCTGATGGGCTTTCTTAACTATTATAGCTCCTTCATTTCTGAACTAGCCAAATGAAACAAGCACATCTCTAACCTATTATGAAAGAACACTGAATTTTGTTGGATCTGGGCTGAACAAGAAGAGTTGGATGCTGTGAAGCAAGAGCTTAGAAAGATAGAAAGATCCCCAGTCTGAACATGCCAGATTACATGAAAGAATTTATTGTCAATTGTGACGCAAGTTCAGTCACCATCAGTGGTGTGCTCAGCCAAGTGATCCATGGCCAGGAATGTCCTGTACAATATTTCAGGCAGAAGCTCCACAATGCTGAACTGAATTACAGAGCTACAAAGTCAGCAATGCTAGTGCTCATTGAGAGTCTGAAGAAGTTTTGATTTTTCATTCTAGGCCACCAATTTGTTGTGTGCACCAACAACACTGTGCTAGCTTGGCTTAAGAAATTCTCTGGTGACAAGTCAAACATCGTCACCTGATGGTTGGAATACCTTAATGACTTCTCTTTTACAATCACTCACCACCCTGGGAGATTGCATCTCAATACTGACTATTTCACCACTCTGCCAAGTTATGAGAGAGACCTGCAAAAGCCACCAGGTGAGAAAACTCCATTTGGATTCATCCCAGCATGTGAGTATGAACTCCTCTGTGATATCAATGCAGATTGAAATGGGAAAGCAATCCTCACCATTATGGTGAAGAAGGAGATTTCTGAAAAGGAGATTGCCACCCATCAATCACATGACAAAGTTTTGTCTGAAATCATTTTTAAGATCAAGAATCCTGACCATGCTATCAGTGACTTTGAGAAGAGATACTTTCAACATTATCATTGGAAGCTTACCAAAGCTGGACTTCTCTACACACACAGTAGGAACAACCATCTGGCAATCCTAGAGTATTTTAATTGAGATCTGGTCCAGAGGATCCATGAATGTGGTCACCTTGGAATTATCCAGATGGAAAGAACATTTAATGCTCACTACATTACCATCAGTATTAGAGCTATGGTACAAGATGTGATTGATAAGTGTGAAGCATGCCTGCTTCAAGGAGCTGGACACTTTCCAGAGCAGAGAGCCAAGCTCCATAGTTGGGTCACTGAAAGAACTAATGAAGTGGTCCACATGGACATTGAAAAACTATCAAGAGATGAGCAAAGATTTCAATATCTGTTGGTCTTGATAGACCATTTTACTAAGTACGCATTACTCATTCCTTTTGACAATACCACTGCTGAAGTTGTTGGCAAAAGAATTGTGAAAGACTGGATCTTTAAGCTCAGGCCCATGGAGCATTTGGTCTCCAACCATAGTCCTCAGTTCAAGAACTCTTTAATGTCTACTCTCATAAAAGAACTAGAGATCATCCACAATTTCACCACTGCTTACCATCCACAGTCAAATGGCATCATTGAGTGACTGAACTGCACCATCATTAAACTGATCAGAGTCACTCTATCCCATGCTGCTGGGTTAAATTGGAGACGCATCATAGAGGCAGTCAAATTCTTTTACAATACCACTGTGCACTCCACCACCAAAGTAAGTCCTTTCAAAGCCATGTTTGGCCACAAGGTAAGCACTTCTTTGTTGATCATGTTCCCAGACTACAATGAGCCAACCTTGGAAAACTTTGTGAACTGGATGCTGAAAGAATTCCAAGAAGTGTGCCTTGCTATCTGCTGTAATACCAATCAGTCCATTATTTGCCAGAAAAGAAATTTTGATAAAAAGCTGTATGGGGAATCTCACAAAGTTGGAGATTCTGTATTTGCTTATTTCCCTTGTCAGGTTACTGATGCTAAGCAGGTATGAAAAATTGCCACTAATTGGCAAGGACCTTCTAAAATAGTCAAGGTGTTAGATCACTACTAGTACTTATTAGATAATAGTAAAGTCGCCCATTCTCAGCAACTTAGACAAACAATCAAAGATATACAAAATGCAGTCATTGACAATAATAACAAGTTTTCTCTCATCAATGATGGTGTAAATGAGATAGAGTATTACAATAACCTCACCAAATGTGAGGAAGATGACCTTACACAGATAAAGTATGATAGTAACCTTGGTAATAGTAGCAACACTATAGCTACTCACATTTTGCCTAAATGAAAAGCTAGAGATCAGAGATATTTAGACCATTTAAATACCCAGGAATGGGACCTTAACCTGATATCTTTGTTTAGCAACTATGAAATGAACTGAGAACCAACCCCCAACAAGATGCCAAGTACAAAGACAAATCAATCCATGAGACAAAACAAAGCAATCAATGACACTGAGATGATCAGATGAAGGCACCTCCTGAAAACAAGAGTGCCTGGCAGAAGACACCCATAGCAGCCATGACTATGAGGGGAGACAACTCTCTGTGAGTGAATCTGAGGAGCATAGAGTGCCTTTTGCCAAACTGTCTAACCTAACCTTGCCCCATGTTGACTCAAAACTCCCTCCTAGTCCCAGTCCTTCCTCCCACAACTCAGCTAGTATTAGGTCCCACAAAGCCAAGGAATGTAAAGCCAAAACATCTAAGGTTGGAGATGAGATCTTACATCCATATTTTATTGCTACTCAGAAAGTGGTCTGTTTAGTCAGAGATAATATATCAGAAGAAATGAAGAATAGGATCTAACTTGTTCAGTCAACTTGATTCTCTTTGTCATAGATGCTGAGCGTAGGCCTCAGATCAATGTGATTATCTGCTATGATTCCAAGATGTTAGCTGGCATGGTGCAACTGTACTGGCAAAGTACTGTTCACACTATGTTTGATGAGGACTTCAACTTGTCTCACCTGTGCCAGTTTCTGAACAGTAAAGAAAAGATAAAGAAATTCAAATGTATTAACATTGATTTTGACAACCTAGTAGTTGTCTACTTTTTTCACATCAATGAGGTAAACCACCCCTGAATCATGGAAAAGATTGAAATAGCCTATCAACTCACCAAAGTGGAGAAGATATGCCTCATTATGTTTTTAAAAGAAGAATACCAGGATACCATCCTGGATGAAGTTGAAAGTTTACACTTTCACATGGAGAACTTCACCATTCTGTACAAAAGCTCCTATCAGCCCACAAGTATGTATAGTACTCACATAATCTTGGCTACTAAGATCATCTACACTGATCTGCTCTTGTGCAAGAAAATTCTGACACACTGCCTCACAGTCAATACCCATCTGATAATCAATATGTGTACCCAGGCTCAATCACTCAAGTCAATCAACATTAGCTTGCCCAGCCTCTGCTCTGACATCTCTGATCTTCATGTCAGTTTTGCATTTTCACAAAGTGCCACTACCCTGCAAGAAATTGATGAGGTGTGGACAAACCTGAAAGCTGATCACAGCCCAGAGACACAATGGCCTACCATCAACATTCAAAGCCCTATGTCCCAGTATCATAGATCAGTCAAGAGAATGCTTGCAGAGTTATGCTTGTCTCATGACACACAAGATCATCAGAACTTCTTGGAAAAGATGTTCTCAGAAAAATTTGCTCCAGCAATCCAGTCCCATGGAGCCATGTGGGTTCTTGCCACTTTTCTCACAGTTGATCCTCATCTTCAGCTGCCTATGGATAAAGCCACCAGAGAAAAACTCATGAAACAGTGCTTCCATGAACTCACTATTGGTTTCTGCAGCCTGGAATGTTAATAATTGGTTGCTCCACTGTTGCTCATTTCCTGCCTTGCCTGGGAAGAATAAGAAAGCAATGGAATGTTTTGAGAAATTCTACGCTCATCTCATCAGATCCAGTGGGCCCCTTAGTTGCCTCCCACCTCAGATGATTGTCAACTGATTAGGAGTTGCATTTTCCAACTTATATATCTTCTCAGATATTTGCTCTGATCTAATGATTTCAAGTTCTTCCTGGTGTCTACTTCCATTCAAACAGATTTGTCTTCTTCCTTAGGTTAGACAAATTTGAAATCTTTTCAGCCATGTTTAGTTTTCTTATTTTAAGAAATTAAATTTTATCTATAGCATCATTTGCATTGTTCTTTATTGATATTTGATAATCTGATATGTGTCTTTGTAAAAGTCATTATTTTTGTAGTTTGTACTTTATTGTGATAGGTACTTAATTTTTTAGTATTCCTTTATTTTTTTTGCTAATTTTTTATTATATATATCTGATAGATTTTCTGATCAGATAGTATTTGTTGTTTATCCTGGCAGCCTATTCTATTCAATTTAGCATTAATCAAAATTTTTTATTACTTTGAAAATATTGAATGTAATTTTTTATATGTATTTTTCTAGAATGTAGAATTAGCATGGCAATAATTAGTGGGAGTCAGGTTGCTCATGACACCCTGCATTAAAAGCAGTTAATACATGAGTATATTACTTAAGGGGAACCAGGAATCTAAAAAATCAGAATAATGCATCACATTGGTTTGCTATTTACAAATACAATAAAGAAATTCATATCATTCAGATGTTAAACAAATTGCTGTTTTTGATTATTTTTTGATACTGGTAAAAATAAAGGAGCATTTCAATAAGTAGGTCTGACAGGACTTAAACCTGTAATTTCCATCTTAGAAACAGCTGTGTTGTCTTACATTATGAATATGTAAATATATTAGTCTGAAGTAAATATGACACAAAGCAAATTAGCATTTATATATTAGCTATGAATTATTAAAGTGCACAGCACAATACATGCTAACAAATCTTTAATCAACAGATTAATCTAAACAGTTTCAGTTGTAAAATATACATATATAATATGTAAGCAGTAACTGTCAATGCTTATAATTATACCACATATTTAGAATATGTATTTAAAGAAATACATATATTTATACAAATATATAATTACAATTTCATTGAAATCATGTCTCTAATGGTATTTAATATTTTGTGACATCAGACTTGGGGGAAATGAGATTGGGGGAAGTGAGGTACAACTGTTTTTACATGATCTGGCAATATTCACCACTGACATAAAGGTCAGCTAAATTTAGAATTTGAAGTATTTTGTCTAGCTTTTCAAAGTGTTAGCTACTGTCATGCTGGCAATTAAGATATCATTGAGATATGCAAGAACTCCATTTTCATTAGTTAGCTTGTCACCTCTTAGTTTTTGTTATGTATCTCTGAAAAGTAGCTGGTGCACTATATAAAATGAAAGTCATGTATAACCATTTATATAAACATGCAGAGTTATAAATGCAATTTTTTCATTAACAGTTGCCTTCATTGGCACTTGCCAATATGCTTTACAGAAATCTAGAGTAGTGAACTATGTGTTTTAGCTGCATCATACAGAGGAAGTGAATATGCAGTATTTTTTGTTATCAAATTCAGCTTTCTAAAGTCTATGCATAGCCTGAACTTTTTTCTGTTTTACTATTACAGTAGCTGATACATAAGGACTTTCACTTGGACCAATTATATTATTTTCAGATAGCTCTTTCATAGCTTTTCACACTCATGCATCAAATTCTCTGTTACACATCTCATTTGCCAACATATAGGCAGTGACCATAAAAGCTGCATGGTGGAAACTCCAGACTTATACCAAGCCCCCATCCCCAGTTTTGGGCAGTGGAAGATTGGAGAAGGGTAAAATTCAATTACTAATCAGCATTTTGCTTGCTCTACACACTGAAATCAATCACTATCCATAATCTGAAATAGTATGGGGCTGCTTCAAGTATCACAGTAATAATGCTCTCACACTTCTTAGCCATACTGACAGAATATATACTGAGCCCTACTTGGTCCTGCTTAAGGAGATATATGTGGCATTTGTTCAGATTCATGACACAACTGTGTTTCAAAAAGAACTAACTCTTTGCTTATGTTGATCTGAGAGCAATCATGGTTTATAGAGAGAGGGCTTTGACTTACTTGATTTGTCAAAAAACAGCTCTGACCTAAGCTCTATCAAAAAAATGTATGACAAATAGCAAAACAATAGCTTTACTATGAGACATACATGTACATCAATTTTAAATTTCAATATCTAGAAAGACAAATTTAATTAAGATTCCTTTCTTTTCAGAGGCCTCTTTTCTTCTTTGCATAAAATATATAATAATTTTACTCTTAAGAATACTAATATTAGATAGCTATGCTACCTTATTGCACATAAACCTATAGTGATTAATTTATATGCAAAAGAACAATTTTAAATATTAATCATAGCATAAGCAATACTAAAATAAAAATTTTTTACTTTTCTACCAATTCTATTCACCCCATTTGCCAATACACAATAGGGTTGATCAAAATTTTTGTATTGACCTTCAACACTCTGCACAAATTTCATCAGCATGCATCTACTTCAAAATTCCAAAAATTTTGGATCATCAAAGCTTAGTACATTTTTTTTAATTTTAGAATTTATTGATTTTAACAAGAGTTTTACATTTTTTAAACTTGTTGATTTTCTTGAATTTTATGAACATATTAAACAATATTGATTAAATTAATACTAAGCTCACATTCTTACCATTGGGTGAAATTTTTGTTATTTATGTTATTGAAAATGCAATAAAAATTGTACTACATAATGCACAAAATATCCTAAAAACACATTTGTTATTATTAAAGCACAAATTTAAAAAAAACTGTTCTGAGTAGAGAAAAATTGCACAATTTCTATGTTTCCATTTTTGGAGTCACTTGATGGTGCTGAAGTTCATGCATAGTGATTAGTTTTAAAATTCAAAATTTGAGTACTTTGTGCCCTCTCTAGCCCCAATACCTGATTATGCACTTAACAATTTATTCTACATTGGGCTCCCCTAAAAAAATTTCTGAAATATATAAAAATGAGATGTTTTAAAACATATCAAAATTTTGTGAAAATCCCCCAATCACGGAACATAATTGCATTGTCGGTATTAAGAAACTATTTGTCAGATAGAAGGAAATCATTCTTACCAAAAGTACTTACTGGTTGGTACTTTTCATCAACATATGAAATCTTGAAACCAACATAAGGAACCTTGAGATCAACAGAGCAAATCATTATGCCAAAATGAACAAAAAATTTAGCATGAATGAGGTATACATATCAATTATATCAAAAGAGATATCAAAATTTAGTTTTAGCAGTTGTTTATTGAGTTGTAATCTAGACTAAAAGATAAAATATTATATTTGATTTCATAACAAAAACTCATATAAATATTTTAATGTATATATGAGAAAATTTTAAGTGACCCATCTAATCTTCATACCTCATTCATCCTAAATTTTTGTTCATATTGCCATAACGATTTGCTATGTCGATCTCAAGGTTCCCTATGTCGGTTTCAAGACTTCGTATGTTGATAAAAAGTACCAACCGTACTTACTTTACCTTTGACAGCTGATCCTATTACCCACACACAGGACATCTACTTAATGTCTGAAAGTGAGAAGAATAAAGTTAAAATCGGGCATTATGTTCTTGGAGAAACACTTGGAAGTGGAACATTCGGAAAAGTGAAGCGTTAGTTTTTCACTTGCATTTACAATTAGTGGAAATTGAAATGTGCATGTTTACTGTAAATGAAATTTAATTGTCAAATTTTTTTCTTGGTTTTTCTAGAACCCCATAATCATTTGCCTTGCTAGAGTGCCAACATTGTAGTAGCAAACGATTTGAGAATTGATTGCTGAAACATTGTGTGTTTGATAAAGTAGATATGGTATAATATATGTTTGTTTAACTAGGTTGCTTTAATTGCCATTCGATTGACAATGTTTTCGTTTTTTGAAGTTGAGCTAGTCTTGCTAAACCAGTGTGATTCATCATCCATAACGTGATCTAGGGTATTCCCTTAGTCTTTCTACACAATATTTGTTCTTTGAATTCAAATTTGTTTTCCTAAATTTGCAGGTTCTATTCGGAAGCAAAATTGTTTCGTCCTATAAATCAAAGTCTTCTGAAAAGCAAGAAGCTGACTGAATGGCTTATACACGAGGATTTGCGGCATACATCCAATTAGCATGTGGTCGATACAATTTCATGTGATCACCAAAGTTTTTGGTTAACTTTCTTGGTTTAGCAGCTAGTATTGGCTATCGTTATTGGGTGGATCTGTCTGTCAGTTTGTAATTAATTTTTTCTGGGTCTTGTGTTACGTTTTCTCGAAACATTTCGGCCTGTAAGTGACTTTCTGGCAATTGCACGTTGTAAACCTACAAGACTCACACCCAATACATTAACAATTCTTCGATATGAGTAACCTTCATCCCTTAGCAGCACTATATTTGCACGAACGCTAAGTGATAGCTCCATACTAAAAATACAATGCACATTATTCTTGCGTGCCACACATCTCGTTAAACATGCAAAACAATCAAAAAATTTAATATATGAACCAATATAAGCATATAATACTATTATGTAGGTGTATTCAGACTTTTGCTATATATATATTCACATTCAAATAATATATATATATATATATATAATTTGAATGTGACGACAGTCTTAAATATCGATTTCGATGTGTTACCATCATCGTCAGTTTACAAAATATGCGGTAAATAAATTTACAATAAACTACACTAAATATAAATGATCTTATTACATACACTTAGAATAAATTTAAGGTCATCATGCTTTGTTGTCGATTTAATAATTTACCCTTTGTTGTTTCTTTTATATATATTGCCTCTGCTATTTTCGGATGTTTAGTTCTTAGTAAAATTTTAAATTGATCTTCCTTAGTTTGATGGTGATGGGTAAAAATTTCTGAATTCAGATGACCTCTTAAATGCTCATTAGATCTTATTCCCAGATGTCGCTTAGTTTCACCGATATATGATTTATCGCAATCATCGCATGTATATTTGTAGACTAGGGATGAAACTAAGTTTTTGGGA
>CABFPE010000485.1:66018-79533 GCA_900660155.1 Hofstenia miamia
CCCCCCCCCCCCCCCCCCGTTAGTGCGTTATGGACAGTTTATATCTCAGTGTGTTTAGAGTTATATTAGGGTTATAGACTTTAAAAGACGTCTTTCTTATTTTACCAGCCATTTATTTGGGTATGTGTCTTAGGCGAAGGGTTCTCCAATTCTTGATAAGAATGAACTTTGTTCGGAGAACCCTTGCGATGCATGGATGATGAACGTGACGGTTGGTAATCATTGCCGAATTAGTGTATGAGCAACTTATTTAAAAATGTGAGATTATCAATGTTGTTAAAATATTTTAATGGGTGTTTTTTAATGAATTATTTAATAAATAGAAAAGTGGCACATGTGTAACCATGGGATTCTCTTGCGAAGCACCGCGGCACCACACGAAGCACTTTGAGAACCCCTGTCTTTATTATTAATAAACTCTTGGCTATATGTGAATTAATAAGCTGGATTTTAACTAATGTATACAGAAATTTATTCGTATTATATTAATCAAACAATTTGAAACTTACCATTGCCAGGGTAAGTAGAAAGTTCTGTGCCATTTTCTATTAAAAAAAATAAGCATCAAATATACAAAAAAATACTTTTCGCTGTTCAAATTATAGTCATTATTTTTAATGCATTCTTCCCACCTTGTCGCTAAATTTTTCATCCCGTAAAAAATTTTTAACTGCGTAAAAAATGCGCCATTGAGCGAAAAGTATGATAGTCCGAAGAAGCTAGATGTGAAGAGTACGCTGGATATTTCATCAGCGCAGCATTTTGCAGCTCCTTCATTTTTTGTTTTGTAGAAATAGCCGTATAGATTGGAGCATTATCTGGCTGGAGGATTACATGTTTTCCAATGGACTAAGGAAGGCTATTTATTGGCCAAAGCGGCATGCATTCGATCTAACTGCTCGCAATAAAGCTTGACTTCAATAGCGCATTCATCAGGAATAAGGTCAAGATGAATAACACTCTCATAATTCCACCAAGCACTCCACATGACCTTGTGCTTAAACTGTCCTTGTTTGGTAACACGTTCTGAAAAATCATCAGGATCAGCCATCGATTTCTTAGGTCAGGATTGCGAAAATATCAATTTTTCATCACATTCCACAATTGTTTTTATTGTGCGGCCTCCAAGTCCTCCGCAAGCATTTTTGAGACATGTTTCTGCTTGCTCATTCGTTAATTCGACAGTGTCTGTTTACTATACCCAATTCAGTAAGTGTTCTTTCCACTGTTGATTGGGAGCATCCACCGCACCTGCTATTCTGTGTGTAGTTGTTCGGTAATTGGTCTCTACAATTTGGCTTATAACCGCCGAATTTTCAGTTTGACGTCTTTTCGTTTTCATGTTAGTGTTACTTTAATTTAAACGATGATCCCAACTTATCAATATATTCAAACTCACAGTTCCGCTGCCTTCAACGTCACAAATTTCCTTCATCGTAGCTGTTGGATCAAGGCATTTTTTCAGCAATTATTACTGTTAGTTCTGTCTTAGATTCCATTTTCCAAAGTTCTAAAACTACAAAATTGTACAACTGCCAGATAAATGAATGTGATATTTAATACAGCTTTATTCCATTTATCAACTTGTATAATTAATAAATACTGGTTAACTGTGGTCACTACGCACACACTCTAAGTAACTTTCTTTCTGGAAAATGCTCAGAACTTATGAATCCACCCTAGTATAAAAATATTCCAATTATATTTCAGTAAATCGTTTGAGTCAAAATTTGCTTATGTGATTGTCTTTTAATATTCTTTAACAATTAAATTAAAATGTGTATTTTATGCATTCCCTCTACAGCTCTCCACATAATATCTATAAAGTTATGTAAGCATTCAAGAAATTTAAAGTTTTTTGCTTTTTATTCAATTTCATTATTTTATTAATTTTATCTATTGAATCACTTGATGTAAATTCTAATATTTTTCATTTCATTTGTTATTTTTAGGTAGAACTGTTTCATCGCATTGAATTTTATAATGAATGCCATTTTTTACATTTGCTGTTGAAAATTTTTTATTTAAATAGAATTGATATTTTGTAGCTTTTGGAACAATTTATTTTGTTTTATTCATTGTAGTTTTAGTTTGGTGTTGTTTTCTTGTTATATTCTATCAGATTTAACTGCTGAATTTATAGATAAGTTTTAAATGGGAGATTGTTTTATATGAAGTTGATGCTTTTACAGTTGTAAAAACTATGGAATTTTCTAAACATCGCTTTCAATGTCACATTAAAACCTCAATATTTAAAAAATATACTTTAAAGTTTCTAGAAAATAGATCACTATTCTCGGAAAATCTTCCGATAACATAGAGAACCTGATAGACACACTTTCACATTAAGCTTGGTCTTCTGTATACTTTTCGATGAACCCCACCACTATAAGCAAAGTTTCATTAATATACCTGAATCCTAACTAGATAAATATTGTTAATTGTTATGAAAGTATAATCCTTGCTACTAAGTTTTCCCAGAATTAAGAAAAAATTTATCAATGTGGACTTACCTCATTATTTAAATAACCCAATGAAGTAAATTTAGGTGATAACCAATGGGGCTCATAGATCAAAATATTTGAAACAATAAATAAGATCTTTTATAATAGCAACAAGAAGTCATTTATATATACATTTAAAAATCCATGCATGCTGCTTAATTAGAAATCTTAGAAAATTTAAAAGAGAAAAGATGAGAATATTAACAATATATAAAATATGATTTGTTCTCAATTTAAATGTGCCTATAAATTTTGAATATTTGTCTAGTTTATAAATTATAAACGCCTGTGCCCCAACTATGAGACAATTGTTGAAGAATTCAAGAACATAGAGCAGCTACAGAAATATAATCACTTAAAGATTTGTGACTATCAATTCAATTATAAAATATGCAAAACTTATGATCAATTCGCACCGGAAGTAGCTGCATCGGATTATATATTATGTTTAAGACCAAGTTTAAATAAAAAATGAAATTATAATTTCAATAAATTTATGAAATATACTACATACAATTTTGCGAAAATATATTTGATTGATTTAATTAAAGTTATTACATTTCCTTGAAAATATGAATTAAAAAGTGCCACTAACAGAAGATTTAAAAGAAAAAACAGCTTCTCATAAGATGAGATAAAATAGATAGTCTTTATTCAGATAAATATTTACAATAAAAAATGATAATTTATTTGAATAGCATCTAAAATATACAAACAGACATACAAATACATACAAAAAAATTACTATACAATAAATCTAACAGGCTAAGAAGAAATTACTTGGAGATTTCAAGTACGATTTATTGAATAATCATTGTTATAGAATTCGCATCCTAGCCATGATTGACTCGAGATGTAGTTTTGCTTAAGGTAAATTTTAATATACTTCTTAAAAGTTCTTAATTTTTTAATATCCTTTCTCTTTAACTTATGAATACCATGTTCGGATAGTGGTAATAATGAATGATTATTAAAGACTTTTTTCTGTACTTAATGTACGTAAAACCAGGCATTGAAATCGTATTATAAGGTGTTAAGTATTTGATGAGTTTAAAAAATGTCAACATGGTATTCAAAATGACAAAATGTCTAAGAAAAATGATTGATTTGGAAATGTAGTTTTTAAACATTAGGGCCCATCTTAATTGCATGTCAAGTTTCTTAAAAACGCGTCTTTTATATCAGTAAATAATATATTTGCATAATAGATGACTCATTATAAATGCATGAAAAACTTGAGTTATTGCATTAATATCATTGACCTNACATTAGGGCCCATCTTAATTGCATGTCAAGTTTCTTAAAAACGCGTCTTTTATATCAGTAAATAATATATTTGCATAATAGATGACTCATTATAAATGCATGAAAAACTTGAGTTATTGCATTAATATCATTGACCTGTTTCTTCTTATAACTATTGAATTAATTCAAAATTTAGTTTAGAATAAAAAATTACTCCTAAGTATTTGAAATTATATACACTCGGAATGCTAGTATTATTGAGATTAAGCGCTAAGGCTAAAAATCGTAAATATTTTTAGTGGACTGCAAAATAAAAAAAACATTTTTATCTTAATTTATACACAAACTGTGCATCCAGAATTACGAACATAAGTTGTTACAATTTAATGCTATAGATTCAATTGCTATATGCATGGAGTTATTGTCGCTGAATATGCATATATCATCGCCGGATTGAATTAAATGGCAATCAGTTGTCCTGTGCATATAGTTTACATATATACTAAAAGGACCAAGAAATGTTCCTTGAGGATCACCATTATTAACAGGCAGCCAATCTGAAAAACATTATCTTTTCTTTGATATTTATACTTTAAGCAACTAGTTATCAAATTTCTGGTATTATAAAAAAATCCCACATATGATAATTTTTCTATGAGCATGCTATTATTAAGTCAAGAGCTTAATAAAGGTCTAAACAAGCTATAGCTACGAACTTATTTGCGTTAAGTGAAGATCTCTAATTCTCTGTAGCTTTTATTAGTGCATCAGTAATTTAAAAAATTTTTCGAAATCCAAATTGAGTAATTGAGAAAAGATTGTATTTATTGTGTTGTTCCGTTATTTGATCACGCAATAATCTCTCGAATATTTTGCATATTGGAAATTGGTTGACTATTTTTGCCATGGGATGTGTCGTTTTTCTGAAAAATATGAGTGATTTTAACAAGTTTTAGATAGTAGTAGTAAAAGACTTAAATTGCACAAAAATGGCACTATAACATAAAATGATTATTATAGTGATCATAGTGATCAATTACAAATTTTAAAAATAGTACTTTCAGTTTACTCTTAAAAAAATGATGGTGGGCTAAATATGTCCAGGAAAGTATATTTGTGAAGGTAATTTGCTAGCTTTACTGCTGGAATGAAGAAATTAGAGTCGGAAGTCTTCGTGCAAAATCCTTTAAGGACAAAGAAAGCTTGCTGTAGATTCCGTAGAAGTTTGTCTGATTATTTCATCGAAATGTAATTCCAGACCGGAAAGTCAATCTTGCCTGCAATGAGCTTATTTAGCATTATCAGATCTTTAAACTGAATAAGGCAGGATATTGGCATTATATATGATTGAATTAGACGATATTTATAAGAATCCATTTCAAGCATCTATATTAGAAAGTTTCAAGCTTTTGAATTTCAACCTTAGATGGACGCCAGATTTCAGATGCATACATAAGATTGGACAAAATGTAAACGCGATATAATTTAAGTCTTGTATTAACTGGAACAGAATAAGAATGTTTCTAAATAGTTCGATTAATAGAGCATAGCATGTTTTAAGCCTTTTGATGATATGTACTTTGCATTTTAGATCATCACTCAACCAAACACGAAGATCCTTCACAACTGAAGAAGCATGGAGTGATTCAAAATTAGGCTAATTGTTAAGGAATCACTAGGCGAAAGCCCACCAAAAACAATGAACATTGTTTTTCTTGTATTGAGAATCACCTCATTGCAAATACACCATTCAATGCGTGCATTCGGAACGAGTTTAATGGAGGAAAGGTCAGGATTTGAGCCTTTTACTTTTACATTGTCAGCAAATAAGTATAGTAAGGACGAAACACAAGTGGCTGGTAAGTCATTGATAAAAACTTTAAAAAGGAGAGGAGAGGGCCTAATCGCGAGCCCTGAGGCACACCCCTTGTGACATCTGTATATTAACTCTCACACACTGGGTAGCTATCAGATAAGTAAGAAACAAAGATCCGCCAATGCCAAACGCGCGTAGTTTTCTAAGCAGAATGTGATGAGGGACTTTGGCAAATGCTTTACTACAATTCTGGTAAAAACAATATGTTTTCCCCCGTTTGTCGAAATTATCATATATGTCATCTAGAAAGAAAAACAATTGAGAGATTGTACTTCTCTTCAGTGTAAATCTATATTGCTTGTCAGACAATCACTGTTTGATAATTGGATAGTTAATTAAAAATTATTTTTTCAAAAACCAGGGATGCTTATGGAACGATAGTTGGTTAGTGTGATATGAGAGCCGCCTTTGAACACTGGCCGAACATATGCTATTTTCCAGCACTTAGGAAAAACTTCATGAAAAAAGAGCGGCAAGAAAAGTTTAAAGACGTGGAATGCCAGACCCTGTGATGCAAATCTCAGAAATTCTCCAGGGAGCCTATCTAGGCCACAGCCAAGTGAGTATGATCTCAGGGCATGTGCAACATCATCTATTGAGAATGATAGGCTATCGTAATGCGCCGGACTGAAATCCTTAAAAGTTCCAAGTTGGGGTTCGTAGCATTTCGAAAAATGATAGTTTAGCTTACCTGCTTGTTGTTCAGGACAGTAAGGGAGACTGTTGTTTTTGTCAACAAAGCCTTCAATAAACACAGCAGTATCCAGGTCAATTGAGTACGAGAGTTGATGTTCTAGGTCATTGCTGTCTTTTTCAGGTCTCTTAGCTGCTGATACACAATTAATCAAGTGAATAATGTGAGAAGAATAGTAGAACGGAAATTTCATTCTCTTTGTTCTCTTTTTGGCATAAATAGGCGAGCGGAAACGTGAAAGTTCATCAAACCAGTGATCTATATATTGTGGATCGGGTATACAAAATGTTTACGAGAACAGTGGTGTAACGAGCACCTCATTTACAGCAGGGAAGTTGTTTCTCAGCAAATGTGGAACAGATTAGTCATGCGAAGTTGTTGTACAGCTTTTAATCATGATAACTGAGCGAATCACTAAATGGTCTGAGAATGACACTCTGCGTGCATTCCTCCTTACAATAATGTCATCAGAATTCGAGAATTCCAGATCAAGACTATTGCCAGAGTCATGAGTTGGTACATTCACGAGTTGAATCAATGAATATTCGAGCATGAGGTCAATAAAGCAATCATCCATGGTGTAGAATTCTGTCCAACACACAACAGGCTGACTAAAATCTTCAGTAAGAAGTAGACGTCCATGGAATGATGAGATAATTTGACGTAGGTAGCTTGTAATTGTAAGCCAATACGAAAATCACTGTTTCTAGGTGTTATAAAGACAGATTATTAGAGTGTAATAATTATCAATGTCTAAAATAATTCCTGAATGATTCTAATCCAGTTTCAAAACAATGACATTGTAAACCGCTTTTGCATAAAATGGCAATCCCGCCATGTCCACCAGTGGATCTGTCAACACGTGCTATTCTTCGGAAACTATTATTTAGAACGATTTTGTCTCTAAAGTCGTTGTTAAACTAAGTTTCAGTAACACATAAAATATCGGGGTATTCTATACTCAGAAAGTTGGAAAGCAATGCGTTTTTTAATTGATAAAAGGCTGCGACAGTTCAATGTTACCACATTCGCTTGGCCTAGTTATGAGATTATTATTTCTTTCTTTTTATAGCAGAGTTTCAGTCTACGAATTTTGAATTTGCTGTGTTCATAACCTTGATTCACCAAGTCAAAACGTTTCTTTAGTAAAGCCCTCTCAATTAATTTGTCATTTGGGGAAAGTTCTGGAAGAATGAGCATTTTGTTAGTGGCATAGAGATTCATTTGGATCGCTAGGTTTTTGCAAATTCTAGCATCCCACGCGGAATTTAAAGTGATAAGAACAGGTCGGGTTTTCTCTTTTTGGAATCTGCCTAATCTTCGACAGTCTTTTATTGCTGTTTTGTAGCCGAGATCAGCAAAAATTTCCTCCACATTTCGCTTATCTGATAATAGTCTATCAGCTGTTGATTTGGCAGTGTTTTCAGCCATACCAATGATATTGAGCTGTGTGTTGTAGTCTGTTTCATGAGTAATTACAGATTTCGCTTGTGGAGATGAGGTGATAGATGCGTAAAGGACTCATTTTAGGTGCCAAAGAAGGAATTTTGGAAGGCCCACTGGATTTGCATGGCTTAAGTTTATGAATTGCTTTAAAGTTTGAAAACCTGTTGGAAAACGAAAAGAAAATTAGGGTTGAAAAAATTTTGCCGATTTATTTTCATACTTAACTATATTACCATTGTATTTTCCTAGATTACTGAAAGTCTGATTTGCTTTGTTAAAAAATTTCATAGGTATCTGTGATGATTTTCCCATTTTAATTTTTGATAGCATTAATACAATCTGATATCGATTTCTTACTATTACTGATCTCATGAATTGCTTTCCACTTTAACTTTTGATTTGGTAGACAGGCGTATTCATTTCTAATGTATTCATAGAACGACTTGCGATTTGCAATATTGGAGAGATTACTAGCTTTTTACATGCAATATAATTTCTATGAGTTTTGGAAATTTTAAATATTCTATGCGATGCTTTTTTCGCAAATCGATGTTTTACAGAATTCATTTATCCAAGATTTAATGTGTGCAGATTTTATAATTATTATTACTAAATATATTTATAACTTTAATGCAGGTCTACAAATATATTAAACAGTCAACAAAATCATTTATGGAATGATGAACTGCAAAATGATTGACATGAGTTGCATGCGCAAATAGATAATGCATGCATCTAAAATCAGTATTAAAAATGCAATTGAGCTGTATTCTGCAAAAAACTACAAGATTTTTTTACAGTGCAGTAATCATCAAATAAATTAATGTTCGTTTTTATATGAAATTCTTTTATAATTGGATTTAATCATAATTTTCGTTTATGGACATATTTATTGAAATAAAATTAAAATATTTCTAAAAAATGCATCAGTATCGTAGTTGCATCTGGGCAGTATACACAGGAAGCCAATTGTCTAAAGAAACTGACGATTTAAAATTTATATTTCAGTATTTTTTTCATGGGTTTTTATTCACTTTGTGGCATGATTTGAAGACGATTCAGACTTAGAAAACTCAATATATGTAATGCAGTGATCAGAAAAAAGGGCATTCGGATGAGTAAAAACTATAAGATGCACTATTTATTTCGGCAAGTAAATTCAAAGCATTTAAGAGTAGGTCAATTTTGTGAATTAGTGTTAAAATAATTTAGCATCCAGTCTCAAAGCAGTATTGAATCTTTCTTTTCAGAACAACTAAAGATAATTCCTCTTTTAATTGCTCAATAAATATATTAGCGAATTTCTTTTTTGGACAGTAAGATACATTTAACAACTTCTTTTTAAATTGAAAATTGCTTATTGGATTATTAATTTCTACACATATTCTTTCAAAATTTAATGTTAAATTACTCCTAACATCATTGCTTGTTCTCAATTCAATGACTGTGGTATTATAAATAGAACTCCACCATCTTTTGTTTTACTAAAGGATTGCTGGATAATCTGTCTCTCCTAAAAAGTGTATATTCTTCGTTATTAAACGACCACATACTTTCAAGAGTGTCAATTCCCAAATAGCTAAAATGACATCATTTTTAAAACTTGAAATTAATTTTTATAGTCAATATTTTTGTTGCTAAGACTTAGAAAGTTCAAATGCATTTAGATTTTGAAATTAATATTCGAATGCTAAAATTGGGCCTAGATTTGTTGCAATAGCGTATACAGCTAATAAAAGGAAATATATTTAATAGCAGGTATTCGTTTCTTTTTAATGTTTTAACAATAGCAAAAACGCGATTGATTGAAACAACAAAATTTTTACATTTCTATAAATAAATGACTTATAGAAATGAAGATAGAAAGGCGTTGGCAAAAGTGAATTGAATTCACAAGTATTAAGATCAGTAAAATTTTTGATGTGAACATAAATTTAATTCTAGGGTTATTGTAAGTTCTATTTAACACTTAAAAAGTTTCTTAAATACTGAATTAGGTCGCGAGCAGTGTTAATCGATGATATATGCGGTGTGGCGGCGACTTCTGAGTAAGTGTGATGGGGTGCTGCGCTCAACCTCCACGTGAATCCGCGGACTGATTAATTAGCGCTGATTGATCATGTTGATAACAAAAAGGTGCCGCGCCGCTTCTTGTCCTCGGGTTACGATGCGTACGGCTAACTAAGTACGGCTCTTCAAAATAATGCTTGATTACTCTAGCTAGTTTTGCATATCCAAGCATCGAACAATGCGCAGAATTCGGGAGTTTTCCTAAATAAAAAGTATTAGTAATTTTGAAAACCGTGTAATTTAATAATTTAAAATTTTGGTGAAAGAAAATGTTTAGTTCTGAAGCTTCCTTGGTGATGGTGTGGCTATTTGGAAATGGTGCAGCTTCCACGACGTGGATTTTAGTATTCCTAAAATTGTTAGTAAACTGCTTAAGTAAATTTGAAAACTTTTCTTTAATGTCAGCAAAACATATATATATATTATATAATATATATATATATATATATATAATTCACATAAATTGTAAAAGAAATTTTCCAGGCTATGGATAAATTACTATAGTATTATTTTAATAACGAGTTATAGTATAGTAATTGCTACAAAATTTGTATCCTAGCCATGATATACCAGAAATATATTTATGCTTAAAAGATTTTTAAATGCTTTCTAATAGATTTCAATTTTTCAATATTTTTAATTTTATTAGATAGTGAATTCCAGTTTCGAATGGCGACATTAATGAAGGATTTCTTTAAAACGCTTTTCTTATACTTAACACATTTAAAAAGTTTTGATCTTGAATTATGTTTATGAGTAATCCCGGTTAGTAAAACGTCTAGTTAGTGAAATATCCAGTTAGTGAAACGTCTGGTTAGTGAAACATCCAGTTAGTGAAATGTCTGTACCCCTCTTTTAGTTACTCCAAACATCACTAAAAGTTAGTAAACCCACTAAATCTTAGAAAAAATACAAGATCATAAAATGGGCTGAAATTGCATGAATTGAAATGCGCCGGATCGGATTGATTCCAGGCTAAGTTTTTGTGGGTCGGAATTAGGCCTAGTTTTTGGCTCACGCCCATCTCTGTGTACATGTATATGACATAATTGTTATGATTGAGGACAGATATTTCAATATAAAAATATATTTCTTAGATAAAGGACGTTTTTGAAAAAAATGTCTTATACAAAAACACTTTTACTTGGTAGAAATCCCATCCGGCCATTAAAATACATCATGATTGTGAATATCATTAATATAAATTTATTATAGAAGCCAAAATATTTAAGCCACTTGATTAACATGTAAATTGATTAATAGCGCAATATATAGTTCTTAGTAATCTACATCCTCTACAAAAGTTAGAGGGTTTTTGGAAACCTTTAACAAGTACATCACATTTGTTGATTTATTTATATTGTTTGTGGTCATGGCTATGTCATTGTCACGACCATAGTTAAAAGAACACTGTTATGCACATGCTTGCATTCCTTGTAAGGCTAGAACAAATGTTTTCCTAAGCATCTCTAAGCTTTTAGATTGAAAGGAATGAGTAGTACATTTAAATGACATAATTATATTTATTGTGTAGGATAGTTTTTTCTATTAATATGCTATTGTGTACCTATTGCATTTTCTAATGTTTGTGTGTTTGATACATTTTTCCAAATTATTATAGTTTAAAGACTTTATATTCAATTCAAGATAAA
The DNA here is from genome assembly GCA_900660155.1 of Hofstenia miamia. Lineage (NCBI taxonomy): Eukaryota > Metazoa > Xenacoelomorpha > Acoela > Hofsteniidae > Hofstenia > Hofstenia miamia. The sequence goes on from CABFPE010000485.1 coordinate 77,506, forward strand.
TGTAATTGAACAATAAATTTCATTTGTACAATAATTAACCAGGCGCACACGTAAGACTATTCAAAGGTGTGAGATACATTTGCTGATAATTTTTGCATTATAACTAGGGAGACATACATTTTTGGAATAACGGCCTAGCTTTTAACTTTTATTTTTTTCAGTTCCAAGCATTAAATGTAAGCAATCGTTGTTGTACTCTATGCAAAAAATTACAAAAAAATTCATTATTAAGCATAATTTGCATATAATATAACAAAACACAATTGATAACGTATATGTAGATGTATGTTAGAAATATGTTATAATACTACTGTCAAGAAGAAAGAAAAGGACAATAACAACGATAATACATTGAACTCCATCTAGCGGAAGAATTCATATAATAAATCGAAATTTTTATATTCATTAAATTTCAATGTTCACAAGTTTAAGCATGCATGTATACATATAATTTAAAATCAATAAAAAGAAAGTATTAGGCAAATATATATCTTAATTAATATATTTTACAAAACTATGTTCATGAATAAATACAATGACAAAAAATATATTCCAATAAATGAATTTGTTGACAAAATACAGGTTTACACTGTACAATACAAATGGTCATATATGCGATATTCAGGACGAATGATTTTTCCAGTATTCATATCATAAGACTGAAAAGTTTTCTGAGAATATTTCGTGATTTTTGTGGCTTCAACGCCTTGCGATATGAAATCTAAATTATTGGAGATTCAATGCTAACATTCTTCATTTCAATTTGGAAACTATTGTGTATAAATAAAAAACAGAAATTGGTCCTAGATGCACAAATGAACTGAAGAATTATATATATAATGAGCTATCAACAAGTGGAAGTTAAAACAATTGATGAAATTCGTACTAAATTGTTTTATTGATTTGAAATTTCGGTTTCTAAAAAAAACACAATTACATAAATTTATTTTCCGAAATATCTATAGAATCAAACATAAAACTGCTGCTGGATTCCGGCATTTATCATGTAAAAAATGCAAGCTATTTAAAATTCATTAATGGATGTTAGAGTTCTTGTACGAATATGGTAGTTATTATGCCATCAGTTCCTCTTTTAATATAAAAAAATTATTATTGTTTTTCTTGTCTTTTTGAAAAAAATTTACTTTAGTTTGCGATATAATTTGTAGAAGGCTACCTCTTTGGTGTTGGAATTAAATAATTATACCAACCCCTCTTTGTAGTTCTTAGCTTTTGTGGCATTCGTTTTTATACTTTTGTAGAATTTTAATAACTTTTAAGGTCAACTCTGCAAAATTTATTGTTTAAAGCCAACGCTGTTGATCAAGGCTACACTTCCTCCTTCTGCAGGCGGCATTTCAAAACGATTCCTTTTAAATGTTAGATATTTATTACAACCAGTGATAATTAATTTAAAGGCGACTGTTTCGTTCGGACAGGGGAAAAGTTATTAGATTAGTTCCTCTACAACTAAATTTAATATAATCTTAATATAAACAAAATTTACATCGCGCATTCAATACATAGAAAAAAAATTACAATTTCAAATAATATACCAACAACAGGTAATCTAGAGGATAATGTCCTCAACACCATTGTTGTCATCTATGCCATTAAATGTAGGTTGAATTTAGAAATTCTAACACCGATGGTACTTATAGATTTTGATTCCTAAGCATTACTTTCTAAATAAACATTGCAAAAAGAAATATATCAGAAAAAACTAAGTTCATTACACATTATCACGAATTTAAATAAGCAATCAGTATTAACTGCAGTACAATACTACATGTAGTCCTTTATCCCATGCAATTACCTAAAATGATATAGCATAGCTATTTTTGTAGGCTGATTTTATATAAGAATGCCTAAATGTAATTAAAAAATTCATTTTCCTGATATTCAATTAGAATAGAAAAAGAGAAAATAACACAATTATTATATGGCAATTTCAAAGGAATTATGAAATGTCCCCACGACATTCTTACTATTTAGGCTAAGCGCTACCTGTTATATATATATATATAT
>CABFPE010000485.1:106505-122859 GCA_900660155.1 Hofstenia miamia
TATATATATATATATATATATATATATATATTGTAACGGAATGTGCTTAGAATATAATATAAAAACATTCACTTGAAAATTCCATATCATAAAGTACAGAAATGCTTGAAGCAATTGACCTTCATATGCGAACATTTGCACGAATCTACGTGTCTATGCAAGGCGCCATGTATAAAGGGCGCCTTGGTCTACGATCCAACTAAATGAGATAAAAGTAAATAAAAAATACACAGTCTCTTAATGGAGAATTTGTAATTAGTTGTCAATTAGAGGGAGTTTATGTTAAACAAGACGTTTCTCATTAAAATAATGCAAAGTTTTCCAATTTAGATACTTAAAACTGTCTAATCCAATTAAAATTATGCAAATTAGGCCAGCAAGTGCTATCCCCAATAAAAATTATTCTTCAAAATACTCTGATGTTATAGCCTTGTGTAAAAAATAAATGTAAACTTACTTTAGAGGATTTATTATAGCTCTTATTTTCAATGCACTCCTTCCAAATCTATGTTTTTAACAGCAATCATGAGGGAATTAGCTTTGAGCAAAAAGTTGAACCTCATACTTTTTAGAGAACACACATTTTAAAAATAACCATTGAGTAAATAAAAATGATAAAATACTGCTATAAACATACTAAATACCAGTGTTACACAGGCCGGCAGATTTGGTGGCCTGAGTCTGCCAGCCTGTAGAAATTCATATATTTTACGGCTGGTGGAGGCCTGCTACGTGTTTTGGTTGCTACAACTATGCATTTCGCATAGTACTGCATGCACCTAGGAAGAGACTTTTTTTCACCGTATTCAGTTTTACACTAAAGTTACTTACAGTAGCTACACTAGTTACAGTATTTACATTAATTTAAAAGGTTAATATGTAATTGAAAGAAACATAACTTAATTCTTTTGTATTTGTGGCCGGTAGGGCCTGTAGCCGGCTTGTAAAGCCTGCAGGCCAGCCGCCAGATGTGCAACTCTGCTAACTACATGGTGGTTGAGTTCATACACAGCTTAGAACAAAAAAAATTAAATTAATTACTCAAAGACAATAATCAATTTCATGAAATATACATTACGAGAATCTAAATCTAAATTAAATGCAGAATAATTCAATGTGATAAAATACATAGTACTTGACTTGTAATGCTTCAAATGTTGTGGTGATTAACAGAATAGGTAAATGTTGAAAGTTCATTTATTTATATTTGTGAAAAAGTTTTCTAATATGGCAGGATCAATAAGAACTGCCTTCCTAAACATTCTAACCCAGGTTAACAAATTTTACATATATTTCTGCTTATAATCGATACAATTTCCAATTAAGATTAGTGAAAAGTAGATGGAAATAATTGGGAAAAAAATTGAAAATAATTTATTCTTAGCACGAATCGTTCTTTAACTTTCATATTATCTTATAAAAAGATCAAAGAATACTAAGCATTGCAATGTCACAGACTAATATATATATATATATATATAACTTTAATCAATATCATTTCAAAATTAATGTTAATAAAACTCAGTTTTATGGTTAGTCCTCTTAAAAATGAAATTATTTAGCAAAAATCATATCTCTGTTAATCAAAAGAATTATTTGTAAATTGAGATTGATAAAAATTATACTTTAAAAAATTTTGTTAATAAAAAAATTAGATTAATCTATTATAAATATAGTTTCAATGCATTCTTTATTACTAATTTTCAATAATGAAATAATGAAGTCTTTTTTGTTTTACAATTTCACATGTATACAGAGGAAATCAGTTCCTTAGGTGATTAATTGGTGCGTAGGAAAACTAAATTATTTACCAAAGCATCAGTCCCTCGATTGCATACAAAGGATTAGAAAATATTTTTTCCAATGTAGTATATATAATGCATAATGTACCAGTACCCTAACTTTTGAATTTTTTAGGCGAGTATATTTCTTGTCTCATTCTCAACCCATTTACAGTGCAAAGGGGAATTGTCAGTGAAAATATTTAAGCAATTTACGCGAATTTGAGAATAACAAGAAAGACTTAATAAATCATGAAATGTACTAAAAAAACCTGGAGGATTCGCTAAATAATTCAGATTTTTTTGTAGGGCTCAATTTCATTTAAGTAAAAACAAATGGTTTTTGACAAAAATAACAAGAAGGGTGCAACGCAAATAATAATTTCTTTTGGAAACAAAATTATATATATATATATATATATATATATATATATATATATATATATACATATATATTTATTTATTTATGTTTTAAATGTTTAAATGAAGTAAAAAGTTATTAACATATGTAAACGGGACTGCTAGGTTTGTGAATGTTTACATACGTTGAACCATGTCTTCAAATCGTCTGAAACGTAATTGAATTAAATAAGAAGGATGAAAAAGAACAGATATTTTTAATGGAAAATCACTTCCCGTTTAAGGAAGAACATAGTGAATAATTGATGGTTGATAATTAAGAAATTAGCTAACAGTCGAAAAGTTAAGCCGATTAGAGAGGGAAATACTCAAACTGAAAGACAAATCTAATTTGTATTCCGTTCCTAATCTTTACTAACAACAAAGAACTAAAGCAACAAATACCAGCATACTTTTAAAACTGTTTTTCATTTTAAACAAACTATAATACTCCATGATAATAATACAAAGAAATATTGTAAATTAATTTAAGCTATAGGAAGAGTACATTGTTTACTTAATTATTGTAAACATTTAACACGTATGTATAATACAAACGGGAATGAAAAGTAAGATATGGAGATTGTCTCACTTTTTGTTTAGTAGAAGCTCCAGCAACTAAAGGTTACAAACACGGAGAGGAAAAACTACAACACCACTTCTGAAAATTAAAGCAAGACCTAAATTTCAATAATGGACATGTAAAGGGCATTAAAATATTACTTAATGCCCTCCTACTGTAAAATGTAATTATATTTTACTACAATCTAATCCCTTTGTTTACTTGTTAAGTAAATTCAGTCTATCCAATGTGGAAACTACAGCTTAATATTGGTCATATTATTCATAAATACAAAAAGATTCTTTAGTGAAGTTTTTTCATAAATAAAAAAGATTTTTTAGTGAAAGTAATTCATAAATACAAGAAGATATTCTAGTGAAATTTATTCATAAATATAAAAAGATTCTTTAGTGAAATTTTTTCATAAATAAAAAAGATTTTTAGTGAAAGTTATTCATAAATACAAGAAGATATTCTAGTGAAATTTATTCATAAATATAAAAGATTTTTAGTGAAATTTATTCATAAATATAAAAAGATTTTTTAGTGAAATTTTTTCATAAATAAAAAAGATTTTTTAGTGAAAGTTATTCATAAATACAAAAAGTTATTCTCGTGAAATTTATTCATAAATATAAAAGATTTTAGTGAAATTTATTCATAAATATAAAAAGATCTTTAGTGAAATTTTTTCATAAATAAAAAAGATTTTTTAGTGAAAGTAATTCATAAATACAAGAAGATATTCTAGTGAAATTTATTCATAAATATAAAAGATTTTTAGTGAAATTTGCTCATAAATATAAAAAGAATTTTTAGTGAAATTTTTTCATAAATAAAAAAGATTCTTTAGTGAAAGTTATTCATAAATACAAAAAGTTATTCTCGTGAAATTTATTCATAAATATAAAAGATTTTTAGTGAAATTTTTTCATAAATAAAAAAGATTTTTTAGTGACATTTTTTTCATAAATAAAAAAGATTCTTTAGTGAAATTTTATAGTCATTGAATATTTCTGTATGAAAGCCATACATAACAATTAATTTGAAAAAGCCTTCAAATTTCTACAGAATGTTCATAATTTTATAGGGAACATAGAAAACTTTTTAAAAAAGAATCAATTTTATAATTTGAAACATTTATAAATTAATAAATAACAAAACTTGCACACTTCTCAATGGAGTTCAAAAAACGTTTGCAAAACCCATAGTTGCAGTTCAAGTCTAAGCTCAAAGGTTGCTACACGTCATCAAAGCTTTGCTATAGTTTTACATTATAACTGAGACGATTTTTTATTTAAAACATTCGAAATTTCGACCCAAAAATGTTTACTTTTTTGACTTAAAAACGTAATTTCTTACCTAAAAATTTGAACTAAAGATTTATTAGCTTTTATAAAATTAGTGTAATCTATGCTAAACCTAATCAAGTAAGTAGTACGGAGGCGTCTATATAGGAATGCACATTATGCTTGGAATTTCTATTGTCTTAAGCCTGCTTTTTATCATTGAAAGAAACATTTCCAATGAAGCAAAAGAGCACTTGCTATTTTCAGCAAATCATATTCTGTAAGATTCAATGAACAGATTGCACCGGTTATTCATTAAGTCATGTAATATATTCAAGTAATATATAGTTTTCAATTTTCGGCGAAGCCTCCAATCTTGAAGTGAGTTAAGTCTCAAAGCATTTTTCAAGTCTAATTAATTTCATAGTAATTTGTGGCATGCACTAACTTTTGCATTATTGTCTCATTGATACGATAGCAATTCTTGCTCTCTCAACAATGACATCCCTAGTAATATCATTTTTATAAACATTGGTCAAATATTAAAATAGTAATTAAATGCTTGCTCCAACATATTTCTATTTTAATAGCTAAAAATTTGCAATGATATTTTCCCATGTTTTTTTAATCAAGAGATTTAAATTTTTAAAAGCTAAGCAAATTAGTAATGAGGCTCAAAGCTTATAGGCTTCCTCATACTTGAACTTTTGCTTACAATTTAAATGCAAAACTCATAAATTTCATCAAATCCTTTTCTATTAAAAAATATTGTTAATTTTTTGCATTATGTGGTTTTAAAGAGCTTTTTATGAAAATTATTCATAAGTTGTTTCTCTTCCAAAAAATTTGACCACAAAGAAAATTTTACCTAATTCGATATGTTGTAAAATTTTTACATTTTTTTACCTTAAAATTTTTAAAATATGCACGTATGTGCATTAAAACAATTAAATTTTTAAATATATAGATAAAGTTGACCTTTATTTCAATTCTGACTATTTTACTTGTTTGCCCTAGTTATAACATACTTACAATTAAGTTTCATTTCTGTGCATAACATTCTAAATATATCATGTAGAATCATGTGTTGGAATTATGTATTGATTTTATATCATTAGCCTGATGTTTTGCAAATTTGAAGTAGGGAAAGGTCGGTGTATTGTTCCTCATTACAGGCAAAAATTGAAGAAAAAAAGATGCCATTCAAGCGAATTTCGAATTAGTTTCGAGTACTCGAAATGTCGAGTTGAAGTTTCAGACTCAAATTTCGAATACTCGCAGGAACCTAATATATATATATATATATATATATTTGACCATATTTTGAACTAAATTTAAACAAATTTATTAACAAAAGTTAAGTAATAATACTTTGAAAAATGTTTAGAAACAATGAGTTTTTTAAATAGTTGGAATTTCCCCAATATGAAAAATGACGTGCCTCCATTTTGGCAGTCTCAAAAAGTAAATTCAATTTTCTAATTTTCAATATATGAATTTGTTACAACGATGCCATATATTGAAAGACTATACGAATAAAACTGTTTTTAAAAAGAAGCTATATGAAATGGTTTTTGTATTGGGATTTAAGTATTTTAGTTATTGGTGAATAGCAGATTAAATTTAAATAACGTAAATATTAGTTTACTTTGGTGATTCAAAGAATAAAGAGTAAAAGTTTTTTGTTTTAAAAATACCATAAAGGATAAAAGAAATATGTGATAACAAGAATTGAAACTGTCAATTTACCGTCAACTTTAAATTGCGATAAACAATTACATGATTATTTGAAAAATAGAACTCGTATAGAATTCAAAATGTATGTCCCATTATCGACATTTTTAAAGTGGTTTGAATAAATATATAGGAAAATTCCATATAGAAATACTACATAGAAATTTAAATCAAATTACAGAACTATAATTATTTTTCAATATTATAATTATAATTCAATATTTTACAAATATGCAATCTTCTTAGTTAAATTAATAATTGTCAACTTTATAGTTTTTAAAAATGGATTATCAAAGGCAATTAATGGTGCGAAATAATATGACTGTCATAGGAGATTTATTTAAATTGGGCAGGTCAATTTCCACGGTCAATTAATTCGTCTCTATAATTTTTTAACATCAATATTAACGAATGACCTCTTTCATATAATAATTGTTGAATTAATTTATTAAAAAATCTGTTAAGTAAAATACATGTTAAAAACTCTCTTTTATTTTGTAAAATTTTTACTGTGTAAATATGTATAAGTTTTTGTAAATGTAAAAATAATATTGGAGCCATTTTTAATAATTTGATTAAAACACTAATGATAAAATTGAAATTTGAGGTGATTCATTCTTCAAAAAAAATTGAACGATTAAAATTAGTTCTTAAGTAAACTAAAAAATTCATATAATTTTATAAGCTTTAAAAAATATTTACAAAAAAAATTCTGCAAAATATATCAATACTTAATATGAACAAAGTTTGAACAAAAATTGTAAAGATTTTTAATCAAGCTGTTTATAGTGTTTATTGTAATTTTAAATAACATAAATAGCTGTATAGAAATCACACGCAATTATTGACAAATCATAGCGCTTTAAATATCTGATGCAATTTTTAAGAAATTGAGATTTGAGCTGACAGCAATTTTATATTTTGAACAGGAAAAACATTGTGAAAACTTACAATTTTCAAAAATAACTTGCTATAAATATAAAGTATATTTTCTGTTTCTACAAGAAAATTATCTACTTAAAACTTTTCTTTTGAAAAATGCTGAGGCTTTCACCAAAAGCACATAAAATGCAGCACTACACATACATCCATGTGTTGCATATATACATTTTCGGAAAACACTCTAAATAATCAATAGTTTTTTAAACATTTACACTACTGTTTACATTTATGCACAATAATACCTGAGAAAAATTATTTTTCAAAATGTTGTGAAAAGAAGAAGTTATAATTTTACAAAATTTGTTCAATTTACATATTATATATATATATATATATATATATATATATATATATATATATACAGTAATTGACATAAAGGTTGGAACATACTATTTGACAAAATATTTCTTTGACTATTCAAATTGTAAATGTGATTTTTCGCACCCAGATGATTTTTTTTGCTCGGAGTTCTAATTTTATGTTAATTTTTTTATCAGAAATTTAGTTCTCAACATATACTCCTGTGAAAGGGCCTCCTCAAAACCATCTCCATAAATGCAAAAAGTAAGCAAAAAAAATGTTTACGTTGAATTCGATTTTTTGATGAATTTTGTATACCTTATGTACTTATGGAGATGGTTTTAGGAGGCCCCTTTACAGGGGTATATTTTGAAAACTAAATTTCTGATAAAAAAAATAACATAAAATTAGAATTCCCAGCAAAAATATATATATATGAAAAGTCAACATTTTCGTTATGTTGGTTTCAAATATGTTGGAAAAAGTCTGTACATTATGCACATGTTTATTTAATTAAATAAATTGTAGATTGATGAATGTACATAAATTGTACAAATTTGGAAAATTTGGCAAATATTTGCAAAATATTTGGAAAACTTCCAATTACAAAATAATGAATTTTTATCCAAATTATTGGCAATTATTTTCCAAATTTCCCAAACGCATTTAATATGGAGTGCTTTATTTACTGTATTAGTCTAAACAATTGCAAAGGATCAACTTCTTTAAAATGAGATTAAGAAATAGAAGTCCTGAAACGGGCCTGTTTTGTTAAGATACCAGTTCATCTTGTTAGCTAGATTCACCTCTCTTTCCACTCTTATTTGATCAATTGAACGAATCCGCAATTACAGTGACGTAATCATCGCAACGTGCGGTAAATATTGCAATATGTAATTAATTAGAAAAAAAGCTTCAAAAAATGACTTTGCATTCCACTTACATAAAATTTTGATTTTTTTTCAACAAAGATTTTTCATATATTTGAATTCGAAGAAATATCACAATAAGAATACTGATCATCTTCTTTCTTGCATTGCAAGAATTGTTTTCTGTCTTTTTTGCGAAGAAAGTTTTTTATATTCGTAGTTGACACACAGACAGTTATATCAACATACATGTTTCATGTAATTTTTGCGAAGAAAGTTTTTTATATTCGTAGTTGACACACAGACAGTTATATCAACATACATGTTTCATGTAACTATCATAATTTCATGTGTAATTTTCAATATTCTAATAAATGTAGGATACTTCAATTTTCTGGAATATTAGAAAATTATCTTTAAAACTTAACTTCAAATATTTTTCTGCAGTATAAATTTAAACATAATTCTTAATTCCATTCAGAAGCCTGTGTGTAGCTTATATAAAATGCATTTATTATTAGTGACTGACGTCTTAATGAACAAGATCAATTTTTAAAAGTTATGTGCGAATTTTTACGTGGGCTTGGGTTTATTAGTTTGACAAGAGTCATAGTCAACCCCAGAAAGTTTGGTTTTATGTTATTTACACAACACCCACATTTCCCTTTGATTAAGCCACAGTTGATATAAATACTCACTTGGTATTCAATACAAGTCAAAGCATGATACAATTTTCTATAGTTACTAAATTATACAATCAAATATGACACATTCGAAATTTGAAATTAAAAAACAACAATTATAGAGTAAAAACAAATTTTGCAATAATAACTCAATATATTTAGGTGATCCTATATCAAAATCTATTATCTCTTAGCTTGCAATATAAATCAAGTAATTTCTTTTGGTGTCATGAATTCACTAGAAAATTTCTGTATTTCTTAGGCCTAAAAAACCTTGTTTAAGCTAGATCATATGAGACTAAATTTCACCAGGATCAGAAAGTACTCCAAATTTAGGGTAACCGAAATTCGGAATTCTGACTGATATGCAAAAAAAACCATTATCTTAATAAAGATTACCCGAATATTACCTAACTTTCTTATGCCTTTTTGCACGGTGTAGTGTAATTCTTTATGAAATGGGTGTGCTTGCTGGAAAATCATCACAAGCTATTGAATTTCTCAAAGACGAAAAAATCTATATTAATTCAATAATTTACTGTACAAGAACTCAATCAGTCTAGAAGACATCATCCAACACCATTATCTAATTGTGTTAACTTTGAAAATGCAAACATCAAGTTCTTTATGAGATCCACAAAGATCACAAAGAAGTTCATCATTTTTGTAGAAAAATAGTAGAAATTCATACAAAAATATGAATAAAATTAGTTTGATACAAATATATATATATATGAAGACATGTTATCAATACAGTTAATAATTATGCTGATAAGCAGAGATCGGCATGGGCTGAGCAACTCTTGGGCTGGGACGGGCTCGGGTGGAGGAAATGGAAAATATGAGTCGAAAAAATGGACTGAATTTTAAAAAACTCAGTATTTCACAGGAGTGGACGAAATAATACATTGAACTATAAAGTTGAAAAATAAAAATTATATTTTGGAAATTTTACATTAGTATCATGCACTTTTCTAAATTTCAATTCGGAATCTTCCTTTTCAGTGTTTAGATTGTATTAGAAGCATCTATCATATCAAATTTTGGTGCAGCAAACAGACAAATTAAAGAAAATTTTTTGACAAGTATTATAAAAATGGGGCTACAATGGAACGAGTTGGCACAAATTTAAATGGGCTGGGCCTAAAGTTTTCTTGACCGGGCCGAGCTTGGAACTAAAATTTCGGTCCATGTCTATCTCTTTTGTACAGACTATAAAATAGCAGAAAATAACTTCGTATCAAATAAATTCTTTTGAAAATGCTAATTTACTGGATTTTGGATTTTCTAAATTTCTGCATATATTCACTTATTTATATAACTCTACATGAGAATTTCATGCTTGGAATAAATCTTAATCATAAAACCCACAATTAGACTAAAAATATTGAGCTAACCTCACATCGGGAAATTTAAACTTGAATTTTATTGAAAATTCATTCAAAATTTAAATGCTTTTATACAGATAAATTCTATTTCCAAAAACAATTATAGTAGAATATTTGAGAAATAAATCCTCAAAATTCGTTTGTATGAGAAGTAATTAACCATCACCTCATAAATGTCATTGTAGGACTCCAGTGTTTGTATAAATTAGATTTTTTTAGTAGATGGTAGAAAACATATTACCAAAATTAAAATTGTGCAGCTTAGAACCATGTTTCCGAGAACATTCCAAAGTAAACCCAAATATATTGTACTTAATATGGTTGAGTAATTTTAACTAATTTTATATTCATTTTTTAATAAAGTTATAATACTACAATTATCGTTGCGATGCTTAGAATCAAGATTTTTCATATTTGAGTTTTATTTCCAATATTGAGATAAAAGTTATAACTTTTATGGATCAACCTTATAAAAAATTTTTAGCCATAAAATTGTTTCTAAATCTCTTATATCAACAATTTTTCAGTGCCAACATAAACTTGCAGAGAATCTAATTTAATTAACAAGGTTTCAAACGAATTTCATTGATATTTCATTTATTCTAAAAAATTTTAGGGGCGAAATTAGAGTATTTTCAAAAGTAAATGTTGCTTGCCAAAAAAAGAACACAATTATGTAATAATGATATTTCAAATTACGTAAGTGCAATGTTTATAAATTATAAATAGTATGTGGTGTCATAACTTTAAGATGAAAAATATTTAAATTCACAACCAGTCATATTTTACTTTTGAATTAATGCCTATCTAAATTCAAAAAATTAGAAAAATATTTAGCAATTTAATATAATTTCGAATATTGAAATAAATTTATCGTTTTGACAAGTTCAATTATTTAAATATTGATATTTTCGGATTTTTTTATGTATATTGCAAAGCTGATATTTTGGTTTAATAAGTAAGACAAACTCAAAAAACAAGCAAATTTCTAGTTAGTAATAGATTTATAACTTAATTATAAAACTTTGTTGTTATCTCTATTACTACAAATCAAAATATGCTGGAAAACTAGTGGAATTATTAAATTATTGGAGTTAGTGATTAGATTTAATTGCCAGGGTAATAAGAGAAGATTGATAAGAATGACTTAGTAGATACCATCACACATCTCATTGGCCTTGTTAAATTAAAGAAGAGTCAAATGTCTCAACCAATAAAATCGATTGCCCAGTAAATGCAGAAAATCATTTCATATAAAGTTCTTATAAAAATCCCGCATTCTAAATAAATTATGGTTCATCAATGTCAAATTTTGCAAAATGAATGAAACTTAAAATTACATAATCAAACTTTTGTGAAACACGCGATAGTTAGCATTTAGACTGGAAAATTAAAATTAAAGCTAAGCTGTTTTTCACTATATGCATATTTATATTAGCCTAAGACTTTAATTATAATAAAATTAATGCAATAATTGGGAATAATCGTAAAAATTAATAAAAAGTAAAATCTATGTTTGGTAGCAGAGCCATTGAAATTCCGTTACCAGGTACATGTAGAACCAATAAATTTAAATGGAATAAAAATTTCAACTAAATGAATATCACATTTATCATATACGTATTTTATAGAGGAACAGTGTGTTATAATGTAAATGGTATATACTTGTAAAATTGATGTTAACTTTTTGAAATTACGTTACCGACTAGTTTTGTGTTCATAGATAGAATAAAAATGAATTTTTCAAAAAAATTCATTGATGAACCTACTAAGAAGTCACACATGACACATTTCAATAAAAAAATATATCATTGTTGAATGAGTAACATCAATTTTAACAATGACAATGAAATTCCGTTACGGCTTGACCATCGCCCCATTAGTCTTCAGTAAATATTTTGAGTAATATTTTGGATTGATAGAATATCTTTTTTCAATGTTTATGATAACAGATGGTGTAATTGTTCATGTATTCATTGAGGTTGTCTATGATTAAAGGCGGCTTCTTCAGCCCTGCCTGGAAACCCAATTGATAGAGTAATAAATATTTTCTAAACATTCATGAAGTTGGCTTCAAAGAAAGAAAGGATTAAGGAGACTAGCATGGAGCTCCATTGCAACTTCGAAAATATTTTTATAAACAAAGATTCGGTTGTTAGGAGCAATTAAGCAATTGCTTACAGTATATAATATATACACTCATTTCTTATAAGAAGCCGTCTAAAAACCATAAATATTGAATTTACAATGCTTTAGAAAAAAACTTATTTCCTATGCCAATCATACACCTACGCGTATGTGTAGAAAAAAATAAATAAAAAACTAATTAAACATATATATATATATATATATATATATATATGATCTTTTATTAATCTATGTATATATTATTATTAGTTAAACATACATTTAATTATACTTTCAATCTAAAAGTAAAATATACATTATTTCTAATCAACGTCTAGTTTAAATTTGAAATTTTAGTTTATAAAAAATAGAAACAATAGAATAAATTTTATAAAGAACATCTAAAATTATAAAATTCATATTTTCAAAAGTGCCAGTAAATGTTGTCGTTGTGAAATAGAAAAGAAACTCTACAGTTTTGGAAAAATTAATGGTTGCGTGTAATTACAAAATGAAACAAAAATACTCACAAAATAAATTAGAAATAAATCCGAGAACACAACATGCTACTAGCTTTAGCAAAAATACAATGCACACTAAAATTTATACATGCGTCTAAAATCGCTAATTATATAAGCTTAAAGCGGCTAATCCACGTAAAGAAGTTTTAAAGGGATATTCACCGGTGCGCTAAGACGTTAAGGTGATTGCGGGCCGACATTGTCCGGCAACTGATTACCGCCGTCTTAGCCGTAAATCTGTTTTATGCGCGACACGGTTGTGACGATGTAGTTACGTCATTCGATATGATAAGCATTAGCTCATATACAAAATAGACGAAAATTTGTGGAGGGAAATTGGAAAAAGTTTAAAATGTCAATATTGAAAATGCATTATTTTCCATTTGCTGTACCAATTTGGAGACGGTAACAACCCCCAAACAAAGGAAGGATTAGGAGGGAAAATTTATTGGTTACGCATGGACAGGATTATTTTAAAATCCCATTGATTTTTCAACGAGCTTTGTTGTCCATTATTAAAATTCGTTTAACAGCATATTTTGAAAGGTTCGCTCGAATAATGGAAGAAATGAACGAATTTCGACTCTCTTTTATTAAATTACGGCTAGCATTGACATGGGAAAACATTAGTAAATTTTAATTAAAAATCACTCTACAAATGCCCAATATTGGAAAAAGGAGCTGAAATATTAAAAGCAAATAACCTTGCTGTCGCAGCCCAATTTAATAAGTTTTGCATTTTAATTACGTTACGGGACAGGACAAAGTGCGGCAATCGTGTTGATTAAAAACAAAAATCTCGTAATTTATGTACAAGGAATATATTAGAATTTAATTGAGGTAATTGAAAGGTTAAATAATTAGAAAATGAGAATTGCTTTTAAAGGGCAAACTATGTTTAATTTTAGACGAAAAAGCTGCCTCCCAAATACCTCGAGCTTTTCTATACTTGTATCATATCCATTCCAGTTTCCACACTCTATTCCCAAAATTGAAGAGCCCTAGATTTGAAAGATTCTAAATGGATATTAAAATTATTCAATTACAAATTTAAAAAACTAGGTCACACAATAAAGTTATTGCATAAGGAATTTAAGTCTATCGTTATCCAAAAGTCCAGCGTCTTTCACTATTCTTATTTGAAAACTTGAATTGAATATAGACATTTTTCATGACTAAGCACTTTTCGCGGACATTCTGAAAGAAAATAGGCGATAAAGCAATCCTAGCTTCAAGAGAACGTGTATGAGCGATATTGTGATACAATTTCAAAGTATAGGAAAAACAAATAAGAAGATATATATGAATATAACTTTTGCTTAGTAAAAAATTATATTGCTTTAATAATTTGCGGGAAACAAAAATGAAAAAAGTAGATTAATAGGAATGACAAAGGAAAAAATGTCGTTTACATAGTCTATCCAGTGGCGTCACTGTATGCTTTTGTGCTCGGTGCGAGATGTTAGTATAGGGCCCCACACCCAATTTTATATAATAAGTTTTTAACACTTGTTTTGGTGAATAGTGGATAATTTTACTGCTTAATACATTTTACATATATACATTTGTAGATACCTGAATAACTGTTTAAAAATGTTTATTAAACATATTTTTTTAATGTTGAGGCCTCCATTTTTTAACTATATATATATAATTACTTTGTTATTTTGGTATTGTGGGGCCCCAAATCCTAAGTTTGAGGCCCCAACTTTGATTAAAATTGGAGACTAATTTTTTTGTAATTTGGAGGGCTGATGCTTGCGAACCCCTTATCCCCTCAGTGGCTAACCTGAGTCTATCTTCGCAGTTAGTCATCTCTTGCAAAAAGAGCCTATTTAAAAATAACAGACAGAATTACATTTAATACGACATTGTTGAAAAGATAAAGAAAAGGTGTAAGTGGGTTTTAGAAGCAAACCATGATAAACTGGAAAATTTGAAGCGTCCGTAATCTTACCAAATAAATTAATCTGTAACAAAAAACCAAAAAACAATTTAGAGTTGGCTTTCAAGACGGGATAATAGAACATCCGATATCATCCAATTTTAAAAGTTATTTGACTCGAAATAAGAGTAATAAAATGGATATCGTCAGCTCGACAATACATAACGCCTTTCAATTTCTTCGAGGGGCACGAAACAAAGCACTTTGTTTAGAGCTGGACAGCATATGGCAGAAATGTATTTATTTATTAAAATTACCGTTAGATGGATATCTTCCAATCATTGTCCTTTTGAAATTATTAAATAAAAGCCAAGTAAATACTAAACAAGAAAGCTGAAAATTAACTTTTTTGAAAAATTATAGGTTTTGTAAGCACCAACAATTTAACAAAAAAATAAAAAAATTTTAAAAAAATTTACGAAATACACCTGTCTCGTTTTTTGGGCAGACTTATAGCATTATAAAATTATTCAAATGTAAATTTAGGTTTGATTTCAGACAAAGTTTAAATAAATGTAAGATATCCATCACGTACAACAAATAATTTGATACCTTAAATATGTGTTTTTGAATATATATATTTCTCTTTGATATATTAAAAATAAAACCAAATTTCTCCTTTGTAATTATAATTATATCAAAAATAATGGTTAATGATAAAATACAAATTACAGACAGGTTCAATAGAAATTAAGCAATTTTATAAATGTGTCCCTTTCAGCACAATATCATTACTTAGTAATTTGATTGCGGTAGTTAAATCTCTCAAGAGCATATTCCATTAAGTTTTTCATCGTTCAAGTGATATCGCTGGGATCAGCACATTATCATCTTCACATCAAACTTTTGTAAAAAAAGTTCTCTACTTACATCATAAAATGGGTATTATATACAGAATTGTTTTCTATTATTTACAACTACCAGGTAAAAAACAAAACCCTTAGACTGGGCAATGAAAACAACCAACACCGACATTATACTCACACATATTGTTTATAATTGGTTACAAGTAGCATTGTCTTAGATTTTGGTACATATGACAATCTATCACAATTGAACTGATCTACCTTACAATGAGTGTCATGATTACTAAAATGAAAGGCATCAAAAAGAAGTTAACCCTCATCAGATATTTGACAACAAATCTTTTAAATGTTTTAATCATTAAATTGAAGTAATAAGTTGTACACTTATAGTATTTCAGGAGATTTATATTAACTGATTAATGTAATGTAAATACCCATGAATTTCTATAATCATAGCAATTATCACTTTAATTTAATGATTAAAATATTTTTACTTGAGGTTCTTTCCAATTCTATTTCGTTATAAAGCTGGAGACAAAAAATTCATTAAATAATTAAAGAACTTCTATATCAGATGAATTACTTGTACATATATATATATATATATATATAATGGCTAATAATGAAAACATCAATGACTTATGAATCCTTGTTGTTTGCGAAGTTTCTTATAATGTGTGCAATATTGCTGAAGTTACTTTAATTCTGGCCTTCGTTAACTACGTTTGATTAAATTTCTTTTTCGATTTATAATGATTCTCTATTCCAAAACGTCTTTTTTTAATTTTGATTTCGTTAAATGTAGATGGCCGATGACATACTCATTTATTCCTGAAAACAGTGTCTATGCGCCTCTCTGATGTAAGGTTTTTGGCATATTTTGCAACTAATGCAGAATGACGCATTATTTATTATAAGCTCTTTAAGATATTTTGGACTTTCAATAAAATAAAAAAGTGATATCATTATATACATACATATATATATATATATATATATATATATATA
>CABFPE010000485.1:145008-167052 GCA_900660155.1 Hofstenia miamia
AAGCTGTTAAACGTCCTTTTTTAGGCATTTTTGAAATCTTCAATAAAGCGTTGGACAGCTAATATCAGCTAAAAATTAAAAAATAGCCATAACTTGATAAATAATGACAGAAATTTCACAAAAATTTACAAAATAACGTACCTTGGTATCTTCTTCCAGTGACTAAAATTTCACTTTACAGAAGTTTATAATAATCTTAAAATTAAGAAAATACTGATCTGCAATAAAGCGATGGACACAGTTTAGAATCGATGCAGTCAATTGACACTCAATCAAACGTTTCCTAGGAGATTGGTGATAGTGAACAAGAAAATGGAATCTCCGAAGAATCGTATGTGTGCTGAAAATTATCAAATTCTGATGTTTAGAGGAAGAATCAAATGATGATGCTTAAACATATTTATAACTAAGGAATTTCATTTAGAGTCCAAGAGAAGAGCTGTATGCCAATATGACAGAAAAAAGTATATGACTTTATTATGCTTTTAATTAGGGATGGGAGTAACTTCACCTAGGAATTCAAGACACAATTATATATGGTTTTTTTAATTTATATTGATTTTTGTTTGAATAATAAGAGTTTAAGAAGATTGTCGTGGTAAGTCAGCTTTGTTTGTGCTGAATAAGATGCAACGCATAAAGTTCAAATATTTTTCAAAAAAGTACAATTTTATAATTACAAACCCTAAAAAAATATAAACCACGAAATATATATATTCATGATGTAAACAAGCCTCCAGGACACTTAATGGAAGATGCAGATTAATATCTGCTGAATGGAGTAAGCAATGTTAATACAGTAAGCTACCTGGATTAACCAAACAAATATTGTTTGCTTGACTTCGAGAATCCAACAAGCCAATAGAAAGACACGTTTTGGCCATTACCGCCAAATGAGCGGCAGGAGATTTTCTGTTGGACTCTGTGAAGTTGAGCGCAGTGAAAAGCTTATAAAATTGAAAAAAATTTTCAATGAACGCAGTAGTGATGATTTGTGTACAATTATGAATATAAATATGGACAAAGCTTAATTTGAAAACCAATTTTTAACCGATTTTTTAGAACTTAATGATTTCGTAATTGAGGTATTTGGGCATCGGGATGGAAATGTTTCTAATCAAATCCAAGACATCATCAGTAATTGAACAGAATGTAAGCATATTCTAGTTCAATCTCAAGCTTAGGTATTTTCTAAATATTTTACATTGACAAATCGAAGTGGACTTACAGTTCCATCAGAGCCAATGTGCAGGATTATTTCAGAAATATTTCAATTGCTACTTACAAATGAAGAAATCATCTTTTACTAAAAACAGACAATTTTGGGGAAAGTTATTCCTTAAGTTTTCTCATTAAATAAGTTCCAAATATATGGGCAAATCACATAATGAAAATTACTACTTGGTTATTCAATGTACCTCTAATGTGTCAAAATTGACAATAATTTATCGTCCTTTCTCCATTTGAAATGTGGCGTTTCCCACGGATCGGTGCGTGGGCCGATTCTTGTTACTTTGTATACATCACTAATTGCTGATATAGCGCACAAACACGGACTCTCGATACATATGTATGCTGATGATTCACAACTGTACTTGGTTTTTTCTCCTAACTTAGATTTTAGCGACAAAATTGCATCGCTTGAATTATGCTTAGATGAAATCAGGCTTTAGATGGCATCAACTTTTCTTTGTTTAAATGACAATAAATCTATCTTCAAGACATTATGTTGCAAATCGCAAGAAAAAGAATTGTCACTTCTAAAATTGGCAATGTTGCAGTTCATCCCAGTCTTGAGCCTGAGTTAAACATTGGTGAATGGTTTGAGAATATCTTTACTATGGTCGAACAT
The DNA here is from genome assembly GCA_900660155.1 of Hofstenia miamia. Lineage (NCBI taxonomy): Eukaryota > Metazoa > Xenacoelomorpha > Acoela > Hofsteniidae > Hofstenia > Hofstenia miamia. The sequence continues at coordinate 146,861 of CABFPE010000485.1, forward strand.
ATCAGGTCGGTTTTTGTCACAGTGTAAATTACCATATTTACAAGTAATGGAAAATTCGCAAATATTTGGATTGCAATGCAACTATTGAACTTGTGAACAGATTTGTTCTTTCTAGATTGGATCAAAATAACACTCTTTTATATGAATTCCCTTGTGTCATTGAGAAAAGATGTAGAAAGCGCAGAATGCTGTCGCACGATTGATATATTATAAATAATCGCAATGAACATGTGACTTAATGTTTATTGAATTTCATTGGCTCCCTATAAAATATGGTATATGGTATAAAACTGCAATTATGATTTTTAAGTGTCTCCCTGGAACGGCTCCAGAAAATCTAATTGAATTAATCATCCCTATCTTCTACCCGAAGAAAGGATTATGAAACAGATGTCTATTGGAACTAAAATATATCGAGTGAAACATGTACATTAATACATCTCAATAACGTAGAAACTGCACCAAACGGAATTCTTTATCTCAAATGATGCGGATACATTATATATCAGTTCTGACAGCAGTCTTGTATTTCAAGTGGTACAATTCTATAGTCATCGTTAATTTAAATAAAGCTATTCACTCTGTCCTAATCTGTATGCTAAACTCATCCGCATACTTCTCTATAAAGTATAATGATGATAAATTCAAAGCAAAATTTACTTTTGGTAGAAGATCATTAGAAGAGAGAGCCTCTGCAATCGAGGCGGGTACAGGAGGATGCATAAATATATCGACCGGTGCAGGTCTGCAGTACATAGGCTAAGTAAAAATATAAAATATCAATAAATGTATTGAAATAATTTACATTATCTCAATTGAATGTGGAATCACCTCAAACTGCGAATTTGGGTCAACAAATATTAAACAAACTTAAAAGACATTTACAGCTGTCATTAAATTTCTTTCTGGAAGCCTTCAAAACGTTTACAGCTGTGTGTTGACTAAGTAAAATTGTTGGCAATGATTGAATCGGTTTTGAATGCAAAATAATGCATTTGCAAACGCTACACTATAGTTTTGTCTAGTTTTTTGTTCAATTAAAGGAATTTGTTTTGAAAGGAAATGGGTAAAAAATTCTGAATTAAAAAGGCCTGGCACACATATGGGCACAAAATCAGACTGGATTAAAATATCGTCAGCAAATTAACCTGGGCATGTGCTGAAATTTCTAAAAAATATTTTTCTTGTTAATATAATTTCAAATTGCAAACAATTTTATAACACACGTTTTATTAATAAAAAATCGAGCATCCCTTATTTTGGTTAACCAATAGTAAGCGTTTTGGAAGGACACTATACCGTATATGGAAATAACCATCAGGTCTCGCAAAAAACTCTTTCAATGACAAAAAATTCGTCCAAATTTTAACAGTTAGCTTTCCATACTCAAAGTTTAAGAAGATGCCATCGATGATCTTGAAATGAGAACAGTACACTGGCCAGTTCACATCAGTTGCAATTTGCCATTATTCCAAGTACTCAATGACTTTCATGTATTTATGGCATATAGTATAATACTGCATGAACATGGTATATTCTTGCATCAGTGGCATCATACTGTTCCAGTGTTCTAATATACTGCTCGGAACACAATATGCCTTGAGCTCGAGCGATTACCTCGACTATCAATGACTTTGAATTTTGACAATATCCAAAGTACTTTGATGGAAAGGGTATTTTGTGCCTTTTGACGAGCTATCGCATATGGAAGGAAAAAACAAAAGACGACTCGTAAGTCCAAACAGTTTTCCCACTGCAGCGCTGTATTGTGTAACACGTTTTCTTTATTCTTTAACACGTTTTCTTTATTTGTTTAGTTGATTTCGAAAATTAATAATATATTTCGTTAAATCCCTGAGACAGTGCACACACAGTAACCATGCGACTTTTTCAAAGTTCTTTGTGCGTTAAATCCGATTTCATTACGCACAATCGTATCAACAATCACCGAGAGTGCTCTGTTGCCTTAGGAGTTTTCTTCCATTAACAAATTTTAATAATATCCCAATCAATAGACTCATGCACACCCACAATTTCTGAAATTTTCCAAAGTGATAATTTTTCCATGTATTTCTTAATGAGGAAGTCCCGCTTAAATAGTTATACTGCTAAAAATTTCATTCTATATGAAAAACATGAAAGGTGCCGGATAAAAATGGAACTTTTGTTGCTAGACCAATTGGAGGAATTCAAATTATTTCAAAATTAGCCTATCACATTGCGAGCTATAACTGGTTTAGCAACAAAAGTTTAATCGTTTGCTTAAATGTTCGAGCAATTATATTATGCACAATCTCTACAACGTAGAGTTACTTCAACAAACTCAATGGAGATTAATAAAATCAACTTTTCAGCTTTGGTCAATGGTTCTGCAAGCCGAAAAGAAATGATACTGGCAGAAAATAGAAGGCGTTTTCAAAATCATGTTTGATTTTTAATTTGTTGTGTAAATAAAATTATTTTAATATCATTTGTTGAATATGGGATATCTTCTAAGATTGATGTATTCATAAACACTAAGGTTATACATCTAAAAAAATTTCAAAAATTTTCATGACCCGTGGTCGCAAATGATGAACTTTTATGTTATTATTCCAAAAATATTATTTAAGTTAGTTTGAACAAAATTCTCCCTTGCAAAAAAAATCGTCTTTTTAGTGTTCTCAGACACTGACTTCTTGTTAACTACAGGATGGCCCACGTTTCTGAAAACGTCAAGAAATGCTCGGCATCATGAACTAAAAATCTGACTGATACATCCAATATGTTATGGCGAAGGGATCATAAGATGGTTGAAACTCCTAGCACTTATGTACACCTTCCAAAAAAGAAAGAAGTGTTTTTTTGCTTTTACTCTTACCTAATTTTGGATAAGATGAAGAAAAAAGTCAGAATAGATATGTTGGCTGATGAATTACAAAGTCTCTGGAGCAATATGAGTTCCCATCAGTAACGAAGCACTGGTAGATGCATGTGAGAAAAATAGAAAGAGAAAATCAGAATCGTTTGAAGAAGAAATTGAGAACATATTTGATATAACCAAGATAGACGGTGTCTGCCATGTGAGGAGTACAAGAAGCTCCACCAGCTACAAAATTTATTCCAAGAGGCAAGTCGGCCACAGAACAAGCAAATCAGCGCCAAAGTCCTCCATCCAAGAAAATAATGAGAGGACACACGTGGAATCATTAGGGAGACATGGGACACACTACTCAGAGAGGTCAGCAGCAGTGATGATGTCAATGTTACAAGGCATTTCATTCATCAACAAAACATGGGTTTCCAATCAGAAATTTGGAGAAATTTGCATTAAATACATCTGTAATGACTGAAATAATAATCATTAGCTATGGATTGCAATGTCATCATTAAATTATTATAAGCAACATCGAGTTAGCAATTGTAATTACTACGCCAATCGATGTCAACAACGGTTCAAACCTAGCTACAGTTATTCTGAAAAATCCTCTGTAGACAAACAATCTTTAAACGAATTGTCATTTTTTACTAAGTGGTTCCTATATCAACCCCTCCTATAAATATTTACATTTGGCTACCAAATAATTTTCAACTTTGCACAAACAAATATTTATGATCAATATAAATGAAGATTCAATAGTGAGAATAACAGCCAAAATAAAAAAAACATTGTATCACATCAAATAATTTTATTGTTAAATATTTATCCGCCAAATTAACACCAATATAACCCTTTTCTTTCCTACTATTACTATTACATTTACACACAACATTTGGGATGGCGTATATTTTTAGACTATTTTAGGGCTGAAGCAGTCAGTAGCAGTAAACCGGACAAGCTGTGTCAAGCACACAACACGCAGCTCTGGTTGATTTCAGAATCAAATTGGCGAATGTATGCAGGCCAATGGTGGTTTATTTGAAAAGGCAATCTTTTCTTCTCACATATTACATTTAAATAGTAAGAAAGTTATGCTGGCTTTCTTTTAATTTAAAGTATCAAAATGTAGTGAAAAAAATCGGCAAAGACTTTTGTTACACTTACACTATGTATAAGGATTCTGAATACAATGTAAGCCTCTTATAAATGTAACTATTCAGCAGTTTTACAAACCAAATTGGGTACGGATTCGACTACATATGATTACTGTTTATTAGTAGTAAATAAAAACATATGAAGTTACCTAAATACAATTTATGCCAATCTTTTTTGAATAAATGATTGAACATCGTTCATTTCTTCTTCACAGGTACCATGTCCAATGTTTTGGTAGGTCTTGAGTTCACAACTGGCAGTGTGATTCTTTATTTTTTCATGAGTCATCACTGCGAATGCATAAGGAACCATTGCATCAGCAGTGCCATGCCCCTACATAAAAAATAGCGATTAATCAAATTTAAAATATTATCAATAAATGACATCTAACATAGAGGATTCAGCTATTTCAAAAGTGAAACAAATACAAACTAATGAAATATAGATTTCTAGTAACGAATTTAACTCGAAGAATCTTAAAATTTAACCAATGACAAAAAAACAAATTTTGAATTCGTATGCAACAAAAGATTTATCTATTAATGAGTGTTACATACAGGAGTGGAAAAGACATGTATTTAACCCATATTAACACAAGAATTTTTACAATATTTCGTGGTTTTTTCAAAAATGCTAATACCCAGGACTAAAAAAGATATATATTTAAAATCTGAAAACATGACAAGATTCACCCCTCATTCAATTAGGTTCTAAAACCGTGAAAGGTCACCTTTTTGAGGTGCCTCAATGAACTTAGGAGTCTACTTATAGAAAACGAAATTGCTTAAGTAAGTTGACGTCCCATAGGCATTAGACAGCCTCATCATCTGAAAACGAGGTATAGAGAGAATGTAAACGTTTTTTAAAAATGGGATATTTCATTGAAAAATAATTGAGATTTTCAGGTGTCTCAGAAAGAGGAATAAATTTTAGCAACATTTTCACATGTATTTTAAGAAAAATTTCTGGAGAAACAGCCACTAGTTTTGGCAAGCAGTTAAGTTAACTACGCTTTTGCACTCACTGTTCTTGAAAAGAAAAAAACATTAATGAAATACTTTGAAAAAATAAATTGATTTAATCAACGCTTTAAACATGTTAAAACATATTACCACTTGGTCTCTTCTACAAATATGAGGAATGCAAATTATTAGAAAATCTTTGAAAATATTGCTGCCTCCAAATAGCGATAGAAGGCATGTGTTGAAAAGCAGTGAGGCAAGGAATAATTTTTGAAAAGAGACATTTGGTAGAATTTGATCCAAAGCAGCGTGAAACAGATTAACATCTGGAAAAGAGAACAGACACCGCTCACGCAGTGTGAGCATTGACCTTAAACTACACGAATTACGGGATTGAAAAAAAATCTGCAAACAATACAAAAACGACATCTAACGTTAAAAATACACGTACAGAAAAAATGAACAAAATTTGGCTCTAAATTTTACAATGTTTATTTTTTCATAGTTTTACTATGCTATCACATGGATGCGAAGCAATAACCTCCATTCCTACACAACGCCGTTGGTAATTAAACGCTACAAGCGTGAAAGAATTAATGTCGTACGAATGACACACATCGCGTGTATCACATGTGTCGTTAATTATTGGATTCACGTTGCGCTAACGTTAAAGGGAAGGGGAAAATGCCAAAGAAAAATTTGGCGTTATCACGTTGACGAAACCAAATTCTAGAAACCAAATTCGCCTCATATATTTACAGGCCTGTGGCTTGCATTTGAAATTTAGGGGGCCATGGCCCCGCAATAAATTAATCATAGTTTTACTCATATGAAGTTTCACACTTTTTCATTGAATTTTTAAATAGAATGGCATTAATATTTTATATATTTCAACTAAAATATATTCACTCTAACTTAGTTACAGAATATTAGAATTAATAATATGGAGTTTTGTATTCAGGATGAAAAGAGGGCCCAGTGGCCCAACAGGGAGGGCCATGACCCCCTGGCCCTCCCCTAAGGCGCCTTCTTTGAAATAGGCTTATATTATTGAAAAATACTCGTGTTGCAAAATGCATTTGGCAGAATCTGATTTTAATCATTCGACAACAGTTAGAAAAAATTAAGAATAAACTTTACGAATTCAACCCAATGCGAAAGAAGGGGGAGATGTCCTTTCTGTTTAAAAATTCAAATGCAAAAATACAATAAGATTTGTTTACTAGGCTGAACAAAATCCACTCTGGGCACATCATTAATTGATTTGAAAGAGGAAATAGTCTGTTAAATTTTACTAAATATGCGCTTTTTAAGTCTAAAAGTTTTCGAGTAACAAAGACCGAAACAACCCGAACCCGCGTCATTAAGAAAAATAGAATCGGAAATTTTTTGGGCTGTTTGGAATGGCGAGAAAGTGGAAGACTTCATTTAAATTTTCTATAAATTGCTTCGATTTACAACATTTTCACAACGATATTCACACTGAGATGTCTGATGAGAACACAATTTATTCAAACTAATTAATATTTCGTCTGCTAGTTTGTGCCTGTATTGCCCAACGAATGACACAACTTACAAACAAATTGTAACCATAAAAGTTAAAGAGAATAACGGTCGATATTTTAAAAATTAAACATTAAAAGCATTATCACGTAATATTCTCACATACATTATGGGAAATATAATGCATAAATTTAAAAATGACAATTCATGTAAATTGAAACGTTTTGCAAGTTAATATATACCATTATACACAAGCTTGCATCAATTAATTAAATAAATTGTTTGATTTTAGAAGATAAAATCTGCTATATGCATTCTACTAATGATTTATTGAGTAAGGCGAGGATTCTAAAATGCTTTGCTATCAAGTGAAAAATATGACCTGCAAAATTATAAAATTGAAAAATCTTTCAGTTGCATAAATGATATTTATGTATATTTAAGAAAAAAAATTCACCATTAAAATGTGTAAGTCAGTAGCTTGTAATCGAGTTTTAAATGCTAAAGGAAGCCAAGTGCTTAGTCCAATAACACCTGCAAAGTTACATCCACTAGTCATGGCTGTATAAAGCGCAACAGCTCCACCCTAAATCAACAAAATACAGACTATACACATTCTGGAATGCATTATACTTGCGAAAATCCACCAAGGATGATTCTATTATTCGGTATTCCTTCAGCGTTTAATTCATCAACCATTGCTAATAAATTTGAACTAGCTTTCTTAACACCTTCTTCGTCTTCGGCCTCTTTGATAGCAGCTAGTGAGCGAATATCAAACCAACTCGGCATTTCTGTGCCGTGATTTATAGTAACAGGGCATTTCGGAGCAGTGGGAAAAATTTGACGAACATTGCAAAGTGATAAACTCTAAACAGATTTTAGAATAAATGAATCCTAAATAAATATTGTGTAATGATTCTGATATTAATTGAAAAATCGTGAGGCTATTGCAAACTAGGGCTGGCGATTAACGATCGACTAATCGGAGGACAAACCGATTATCGGGTAGGAACGGGTACGATTAATTTGATTGAAAAATACTTAAAAAAGAAAAAATTTATTTCCAAATAATTTCAAGAATAATCAATTCACGGAACATTTCGCGATCAAAGGATTCCCTCTTTGAAGTGATAATGTTTCCTGCATCAGACCAGAGCCTTTCACTTGGCAAGGCGATCGCTGGAATTGAGTGGAAAACTTTTGCTGCATCCGAAAATTTTGGAAATTTTTTTGTGTGATATCTTTCACCAATGCAGGGGATCCTGATCCATACATATTTTTGGTTCATGTAAATAAAGAGTCCACTCGCGATCAAATTAACTGTGCTTCTGGTCTGAAAGAATGGAACACTTCTAATTCGCAAATTAGGAATACACTAGATTCAAAATCTTTGACGCAAGTAAAGACGCAACAATCCACCACACAGGCTGTCCACTGATTGAATCAATATGCTATTGCGTCACGTTTTATTGAAATGAAAGTAGATGGCCAATGTGTGTTCGCTCGATTTCAACAGCCAAAAGGTTGGGGTTTAAATATCCGAGTTGCGATTGCAGCGTCTGATTGATTAAAGTAGTTCCGATCGAGCAACAATTAATTATATTCAAAACTAATATATACTAGCAAAATAAAAACAGGAAAAATCATTAGGAATGTTTCTCGCTCAAAAATAATGTGCATGAAAAAAAATTTAATAAAAATTAAATATATATTAGCTGTGTTATCTAATCATTCGAGCAAATTAGTTTCGCCCAATATTAATAAAAAAACTATTTGTAAAAGGAAAAGTTTTTTAAAGAGTTGCGTCATCACACTACAAGATAGCGTCCTAACTACTTAACAATACAGACATTCTACACTGCTAATGTACAGCATCTTGCTTTTGCAAGCATTGGTAGAATATCATTCGTTTGGTAAATTAGGAAATGACTTACTTTAAAGCCCATAGACCAACTTTGGCCTGTATCGCCTAGGCCATGAAGAAAGATAAGTGCGCCAGTTTTAACAGCTCGGTTAAATACAATTGTCTCCATTGGACTTAAATCTGAAAGAGAGATTTGAAAAAATCATTATCAACATAAACAGAAGTATACATCTGATGAAATACATCAATTAGACAGAATTAAATAACATAAGAGAAAAAAACATACTTTCCATGCTCAGATAAACGATCTTCTTATTTCGATCATGTAGAAACAGCAATTTTTTGTTTAAAACAATGACAAATGACACAATTCATACGTTGAAAAAATGATTTTAGTTTTAAACAAATTAAAAACAACAACATTACTATGAACGCACTGCAAGTTCAACGCAATGAGTTTTCGTTTTAACATAATTACTTACATATACTACATTCTTGTAAATCATCTCATTTCAATTTATGTACACTTGCAAATACCTCGCCATAGACTATGGCCTTTATTTGTTATGTTATCCGTCATTTACTGGCAAAAAATTTTGCTCTTAGGAAAAATATCTTTGGTAACCCAAATAAATGGATGTGAACGGAAGCCAAATTGAAGCTCCTTCAATTTGTTAATTTAAAGTTGTGTGCATCCGCTGCCCAAGTACACTTTCTAGAAGCAATTTTATAACTATAGGAAAAACTAGGGAAAAACGTTCTAACTTTAGTCATACGTCATAAATTTTGATCGTGGTGGTTCACGGCAGACATGGTAGCATAAGGTCAAACTTCATTAATGTGTTGATTTCGAATAAAAATTTATAGGAATGTTCCTTGGGAAACGTCGATCCTAAAATGTTGATTTTGCAAAAAAATTTTTTTTAGCATGGTAACAGCAAAAATTTGTAAATGGATACTTTCACGTAAAAAAGTAGAAATCATGAACAGGTTGTTTTCTTAGTGATACTAACGGAAATAACCTACAAAACAAGCAAGAGGAGTTAAAAATTTTTTTAGTGCTAATGAAAATAAAATGCATGGAAAATTACATGTTTCAAAATATGTTTTGTAACAAATCCTTTAGTATTTATACCATTTCGTAAGAAAATTTACAATTTGATAAATACAAGCAAGTTACGATATTCTATCACATTTAGCAAAAAACAAGTCAGTGACATAAGAGTGATATTTAAAGGAAACCTTATGGGAAAATCTAAAACTGGAGCATTTTATGTAAATAAAGTGCAGTTTCTAGCGATTCTAGTTGCCCCCTAAAACCGGTTTAATAAACATAACACAAGTACAAATGTGCTTAACGAAGAGCTATTCAACGCGTATCGATTGCTATCATAACAACTCATGGTCTCCAAAGATGATCTAGTCTAATAATTAAATAACCAGTTCATGCAAAATTGAGAATTTTATCATTTTCGTTTTGGCCCCTCTAGTGGGTCCAGAATAGTTATATCCAAAGAAAACAAAAAATTGTTTCACACGGAGCTGGACAGCGCATACAATCTGATATATAATGCCAGTCAATAATCGGACAGGTGCCGAAATGTGTCAAGTCTCTCATTAACCAAAGTTTAGTAATTAAATATTTATTTTTATATTGTAACTGGTAGCTAACTAATCTTTGAAGAAACAGCAAGCAATAGGACCAAAACTCGCAGAGTAGGGACCATGGCGCAAAATTTTTAGACAATTTCGAAGACGGATCGATGAAAAATGACTCAAAACAAACACAGTAATTGTCAATAATTATCATTTTTCTACTTTTTAGTCAATTCTAAGTATTCAGCATTATAAAATATGATAGATTACGTAATGAACCTGCAAAAATGGAAAATGTCAAGAATACATCTAAAACACGATTTAGAGTGCTGTGTCTGACATTTCTTTCGGAGAAACAATACACATTGAACCCAATATACGATACCAAATACATCGCGTCATCAGTTTCGTAATAGATGCTAATATATATTCTATCAACACCTTTAGCTGAAAACATGCATATGGAAGAAAATGGTATCACGCTCTGTGTGAAACGAAAAAATATAATAATAAATCAAATTATATTGTACTTCATATTATAAACATGATTATAGCATTGAAGCTTATTAGTAAAAAAGGGTGGTTAATTATAAAAAGCAAAATATTCAAGACAGCAGTAAGAACTTCTACAACTGTCTAAATTCAATGAAGACTACTGGAATAGCGATGTGTATTAACTAGAGTAAACAAAACATTACCCAATGCATGCTAATATTAACTTTCTGTCAAACGAATTGTAAAAATGTCAAAAATTTAGTATTTTTATTAAAGAAAACGAAATGAAAATCAATATATTTTCATGCAAAAAGTTCAATTCCTTGGATAGAAGTTATTTAACCTTAATTATGTCATATTTGTAATGCAGTATATATTTGAATTGTGGTACCACATACGCAGAATGATTGAATGGATCATCATTAGACCCTGCGAATTCACTGGATTCCGAATCGAAATTCCAATCCAAGAAAAATTGATTCCTCGGACCAATTTACTTAGAAAGAAAGAAAGAAAGTATTAAATTAATCAGAAAACACATCTGACTAATATGTTCTGAGATGGCGATCGGGGAATAGAAGAAGAAATTTCTTTGCGGCTTTCAGATCCGTACCGGGATTTCGAAACCGAAGGCGAGTCGTGGCATATTCTTCTCTCGTCGGAATGATGTCGAATAAGGAATGATTATGGTCTCTTGATATCTTATTGAATAGCTTTAAATCTTCATCTCTGACTATTTCTCGAGTGGTTTGGAAGCCCGTATTAATTCCAGATTTGACAAACTTCCGCTGAACCTTATCAAGGAGAAAAAGCTTAGGTGATCCTCCCCAAACAGAAATAGCGTATTTTAACTGAGGTAAAAATAAACTCTTGTAAAGAGAACGCGCCTCAGAAACACTTATAGAGAGAAAATTCAGCTTACGAATGAGGTAATAAGTCTTCACTAGCTTTTTAGATAGCGACTGTACATGGGCGTTAAATGTCAACTTTCTATCAATAACAACTCCAAGCAAAGTCAATTCTACTACTCGTTCGATTGAGAGGACCGGAGTAACCAAGGAAGTATCAATATCGGGTAACGGGATTATGAGTTCTTGGGACTTTTTCTCGTTTAAACTGAAATTTTTATCCTTGCACCAATTTATAATTTTATGAAGAGCTTCTTGCGCAAAATCAATGTTGTTTTTACCGGGTATGCAACAGGTCATGTCGTCAGCAAATTTCACCAAGGCTCCAAGATTATCACATAACTGAAGATCGTCATATACAATATTGAAAAGAATAGGGCCAAGAATTGTCCCTTGTGGAACACCCAGGTTAATATCGCGATAACTGGAAGATTCACCATTCAATGAGACAAACTGATTTCGATTTTCCAGAAAACTTCTAATAAGAAAAATAATATGTGAAGGAATGTTTGGAAAGCATTGTAGCTTTTCAATGATGAGTCGATGAGGCACTCGATCAAAGGCTTTGCTGAGATCTAATGCAAAAATCCTAACATAGTCAAAACCTTTCTTTTGCGACTCTTTGCAGAAATTAAGGATGCTCAGCAACGCTTGTTCAGTAGAACAGGATTTTCTAAACCCGAATTGATTTCTTCTCAGATGTCTGTTGTAGGTAACAGAAATGAAACAATCGTATATAAGACGCTCAAAGTTTCTAGAGAGAATGGGGGTAATAGAAATCGGTCTGAGTTTGTCAAGTTTGTCGATGAGAGGAGTCTTTGGCAAAGGCAGTACACGCGAAGTTTTGAAGGCTTCGAGGAAAGTTCCAAGCTTCAAGCACTGATTATAGATGTGATGGATAGGGCTGGCAAGATTATGAGCATTTTGAGAAAAAATCCAATGTGGTAGATTGTCATGAACAGGAGTAGTCCTTCTAATCTTCTTAAGCGAATAATAAACTTGGTGGAGCGGGAACTCCGGGGGCTCAGGCTCTAACTCTTTGGTAATAACAGGCTTAGAGTAGTCGTGATCAGAAGTAATGTTGGCAAAATACTCGTTTATTTCATCAGCACTAAAAGGCATTTTAGTTTTGTTCGGTGTTCTTATAATGTTAAACATCAGCATTTCCTTTAAATCTCCGAGGTGTAAATAAATGCGGCAAGTTCTAAGACTTAGAGTCGGACAGTCCGCAAACCCCTTAACAGCTACGCAAAATACATAATATAAAAATATTATATTACCCTATTTGCATCTTCAAGCAGATCAGGCAGATTCGATTTAAAATATTTGGATTCGTAGAACTCTGAACATAATCACATAAATAAATTTCATTCAAATGAGCTAAAACGTCTATGATTAGCCACAACATTTGTAATTCTTCATTCATGGAATGAAAATAGATGAGTAAATTACTGCTAAAAAACACTTATTTTGCTTTTTTGAAGATTTTATACATAAAATAAATTTTAAGTTTAAGTGAAACAGATTTGGTTGCATAAATCAATACTTGTTGAATGGAAGAGAAATTTAATGTTAACAGCTACTGTATTGCTGCGGCTGTGAAATTTCATAAAAATCATTAACAAACCATCTTTAAATTAGAAAGATCGTATCGGTTAATTTTTAAAAACCCTAATTGACATAGTTGTGAGAGCTTTGATATTCAAGATCAGATGGATATTTAAATATAAAACTTATAAGTCTACTGAAATTATAACTAAATAGTAAACATGAATGCAGCAATAATATGCTAATGAAAAATAGTTCGTAATTTCTAATTGCTAATCACTATAATTTGGCTAGGGAATAAACCTTAAAATTATTAATTATATTGTTGATTATAAAACTTTAAACACCAATTACCTAGCAATGTTCAGTATTTGCATAAAATACTGAATTCACAAATCTTATTAAAATTCTATGAAATTTCTAGTAAATACCCATTACTATACGTTAAACGTTTTGTACGAAATCAAAATATTACTTTCTAAAAACTTTTAAGGTAATTAGCAATTTGGACTGTTTTAAAATTATAAATAATTACTGCATTCGAAATTAGTGATTAGCTATAATTTTTAATTTCAATTTTTTTTATAAATTTGCGAGTATTTGACAATCAGCTGTAGTCACAAACTCGAAATTGAGGTAAATGCACGAGACTAGTGACCAAATATATTATCTAAGTGAACAGCAATGGAAAATGTGGATGTGTCTCACTTCCCCCAAACTCACTTCCCCAAAATCTGACGTCACAAAATATTAAATACCATTAGAGACAACATTTCTATTAAGTTCTTGATCATTGAAATTAATGTTTACTTTAATAATTAGTATTAGAGTTTGAAATATTGACATTAACAATTCACAGAATTTTGGGATGTTTTAAAGTTACTGCTATTATTATTCCTTGAGTCAGCAATGTTTGTATTATTTTAGTTGAAATGGAATACATTTTTTCTTCTAAAGGAAAAAGATTATTACTCTATAATGATTATCTTTTTTATAAAAGAAGTAAATTCCATGCGACTACGTATTGGACTTGCATTGAAAAGGATTGCAGAGCCTGGGGAAAATCTTCCAATGGTATCATCAATTAAAAGTTTGTTTCTTATTCATATTTAGAAGTATTTGAATTGGTGCAGCAACATCATCACCTTCCTCAACTCAATCTAATTGCTGAGTATAGGAAAAAAAACGAATTATGGAAAACAGCACATTCCCCACTTGGTTGCCTACATTCTACAACCACAATTGTATTTTCAATACTATAGAATAATTATATTTGTATATATACTGACAATCTATTGAAATCTATTGAAACTGGTCTAGTATATGTTTTTAAAATTTTATTTTTTTCAAATATGAAAAGTCTCATAAGAAATTTTTTTCAAATATATATATATATATTTAGAGTAATATTTTTAGCTTAGCACAGTTCTCAAAGATGTGAATGCTGAGACAATGGCACAAATCTGTTCAAACAGGGCGCTTAAACAAGTTGTGTACAGATCAAAGAATTCTGCTTTAGGTATTTTTATTTGGAAATACATACTTTATTTGGATTCCTGCATCAAGCTTTATTCAAGTTGAAGAGGTGTTTAATGGGAAAAGAATGTTAATATTTTTTAATGAAGACTTGCTTGCTGAAATGTGTTTATCAGATACATTACTTGGAGATGGCACATTTAAGAAAGCTCCGGAAGACTTCTTTTAGATATATTCATTTTCTTTTTATAGATCTGGGCAGTTTATACTGGCTGTGCACTGTTTACTTTTCTTAATTTTTATGTGTTCATATTTTAATTTTCATATAGGAAAAATCTATTTTGGCCTATTCTTTTTTCCTTGGTATTCTAAAGGAAAAGACTTCAGCTATGAAAAGGCAATTATCCCCAAATGAAATTATTGTTGATTATGAGGAAGCCATGGTCATTGCATTAAAACGACTACTGCCTGAAAGCAAAATATATGGGTGTTTTTTTCACTTTACACAGTGCATATTCAGGTTTATATTTAATATTTTTAAAATTATATAATTTTTTTAGAAAAATTCAGTCATTGGGATACACAAATCTTTATAAAAACAATTCTGTAGCTCAAAGTTTTTGTCGCATATTGATGTCTCTGCCATTTCTTCCAGTGTCATTTGTGAATGAAACGTTTTTTAAACTGCAGCAACTTATGAATTTGTTTTGCCCAGAAATTCAAAATTTATTTTTCTACTTTGAAAGAGAGTGGTTGCCAAAGAATGAACTAACTAATGTTTATTGTAGAAAGGTACGCACCACCAATGCACTTGAAAGTTGGCATAACGCTATTAGAAGCAGTATGCCCATTAATCATCCTACACTATTTCAATTTGTTGAGTGGTTGCAAGAGGAAACTCTGCGAAGCTTGCAGTTGTATTCCAGAGTTACTGCAGGCCATGCAAATCAGTTGCATTCTAAGAAATACAAATTAATTCAACAACGGATTGACAATTTAATTGATAAGTTTTCGTTAAAAATCATTATTATAAGCGAATTCAGTAAAATTCGTCCTATAATGTCCGTAAAATGAGGTGCTGTGTTGACATTACACCACAAGTCCATTATTTCGTGTTTAGATCTAACAGATACTTAAGTGTTTGTGTTAATATGCCTTTTGCTCTGTACTTTTCGTAATTTTTAAGTGATAATTCATTTTTGTTATTTAATACGGAAAATTACAGGTTTTAATACTGTCAAATCTGCTTATTGTAAATAAAATATTGGGAAAATTATTGCTATAGGCGCATTGTATTAATAAGATACATAGCAATTTGTTTAAAATCTCAATGATCTGATTTTCTGGATAGTTGTATTTGTAAATTGTAAACCAATGTAAAGTATTATTATGATCTTTCAGATTCCTGGTCCCCCTTAAGTAATATACTCAAGTATTAACTGCTCAAAGGCAGGGGTGTCATGAGAGAGCTGACTCCCACTCATTGTTGCCAGGCTAATTCTACATTCTAGTAAAATACATGTAAAAAATTACATTCAAAATTTTCAAAGTTATAAACAACTCTCCATTACTGCTAAAAGGAATAGAATAGTCTGCCAGGACAAACAATGCATATTATCTGATCTGGAAATTTATCAGATTTATAATAAACAATTAGCAAACAAATTACAAATGAAAGCAAAAAAATTAATTACTCATTACAACAAAGTACAAAAATAATGAACATAATTAAATTTCTATTTTAAATCTAAACAGATTTTTGAAGGACTTCAATGTGATTTTGAAACTGTTAGATTAACCTTCAACATTTAGTTTATTTAAATTGCTTTCAATTTGCCATAATATTATAAAACTAATCAAAATAGAGTGTAAAGAAATATAGATATTTATTTAAATATATAATTACAATTTCCCTGAAATGTTGTCTCTAACAGTATTTAATATTTTGTGACGTCAGAATATGGGAATACACTCTTTGAGTTAGCTGGTTCAATCCCAGCTTGTTCATAGAACAAAATAAGAAAATCATCTTATTATAAGCAAATTCAGTAAAATTCGTCCTATAATGTCCGTAAAAATGAGGTGCTGTGTTGACATTACACCACAAGTCCATTATTTGGTGTTTAGATCTAACAGATACTTAAGTGTTTGTGTTAATATGCCTTTTGCTCTGTACTTTTCATAATTTTTAAGTGATATTTTATTTTTTTTATTTGATAATTTTTAAGTGATAATTTATTTTTGTTATTTAATATGGAAAATTACAGGTTTTAATACTGTCAAATCTGCTTATTGTAAATTCTGCTNTCAATGTGCTTCAAATCAATGTAAGCTTTGTTGGTTGTATTAAAATTTATGGAACATAGGTTTTCAAAATGGTCTTTTCCAGTAATTGAAAATGATGGTTATCTCTCTCTCTGGCTATATATATATATATATATAGTTACAGAGGGCAAGGATTCGTTATTGAAGATATCAAATCACAAAAGATTTTTCCAAATTTAAGGTATGAACAAATTTCTAATTAGCTTAAAGGTATGTAGCTAAGAATATATTTTGATAGTGTGACATAGAACTAAAAAAACGCTCCATGATGCTGAGAACAGGCCAGCAATAAAACCAGAATTAACAGGTTTATTTTACATATCAGAAGTCTAAGCGCTATAATTGGTTGGTACTTTTTTTCATTCTTGAAAATCTCAAATTTTCCAAATTTATCTCAAATCCTTCCAAAGTTATTATTTAATAGACACATTCCCCTCATAAAAATTACTGCAAATGTCTATTCTGAGAGAAATTTGGAAGATTTGAGATTTCATAGAATGAAAAAAAGTACCAACCAAAAATGTTGGTTCTGTCTCACTTCCCCCAAATCACAAAATATTAAATACCATTAGAGACACAATTTCAATGAAATTTTAATTATATATTTAAATAAATATATATATTTCTTTAAACTTTATTTTGATTAGCTTCTTTTTTAGATAAGATTGCTGAAATACAGAATTACAAATAAATAAATGTAAATATGTGCTATAATTATAAGCACTGACTGTTTACACATTATATATGTATATTTAACCCCTGACGTTGTTTAGATCTAACCTGATGATTAAAGAATTGCTTTAGCATGACTTGTGCTGTGTAATTCATAGCTAATATATAAATACTACTTTGTTTTGTGTCATATCTAATTCAGACTAATTTGGGGTAGTTAATATTTTATGACTTCAGATTTGGGGGAATGAGTTTGGAGGAAGTGAAACTGAACCCCTCTATCCATACAAAGAGAGAATTACTAAAGCAATGTTTGGCAGAGAGGCCTACATGACACTGAACATGATACACAAAAACTTTGAAAATAAACTAGACAATGAATACATTACACAGTTGACTGCTAACCTTACAAATATACATAATAATATGGCACAAATCTGCTTTCCACCAGGAATGCAACTTTAACAATGAAATTTTTGATAAACCACATCTATGCCTTTGTCACAACCCCATCAGCTGATGTTAAACAAGTATACAAAACTAAAATGTTCAGAGTTAAATATTTACAGAATTTAAGAGAAATATTGTAGACATTGATGAAATTATTTTAAGTATTGAAAATGAATATACTCAGAAAAGAGAAAATGATGCATATTTCTATAAAATGCCAAATCTCAATTAAAAAGGTGATACAGATGTAGATCTTAAGAAGTCAACTAAGAAAGTTGAGAAACATATTAAGACAAAAATTCACTCTAAGCAAGCATGTAAATTTAAAAATATACATGATCACACTCATTGGTAATTAAATGCTGACAATCTATTTAAGAATAGAAAATGTGAAAAAAAAATAAATTACCCTATTGTAGAGTAATCCACTGATTACTGCAACACACCACAACAATGAAATGACAACATGCACAGAAGGCTAGAAGTTCATCAGCACTGGCAGATACACATTCCACTTAAGGCAGAAAGAGAGATCCCCTAATACTTCAGGCTCTTGCACTCTAATTTTTGGTTCTGACATGACACCAATAAACAAGAGCTCAACTGACCAGGTTTGTTTACCTAAGTCAATAACTGACTCCATCATAAAGCCACAATCCAACAAGCATATCAAATTATCAACAAGGACAGTTTAACAATCTCAAAAACTTAAGTCAATAGCTGGCTTCATAATGATGCTAACATCTGACAAGGGGAAGAGATTGCTGAGTAACCCCAAAAACATGAACAGCCTATTGTGGCATCAGCATGGAAATCTGAGTTGATGAACACCAGGATTTACTGATGTCTCAGTAATTCATGGCCTGACTCCAGTGCTAAATGAGCCTATTCCCACTAAAAGTTAAAGGTAGCCAGGAGATCAGGTAATAGAAGGGTGCATGGCCAAACTCAGCTGACCTGATCAGAGAACCTTAACCCCTTAACTGTTACATTTTTCAAACTTATCCAACAGTAAATGTCAGGTTTTTTTATAGAAAATCATGAAAATTTAACTTAGATTGAGAAACCTTCCTTTATTTGCCTAAACAACAACAAAACAATATATAAACTATAGTATATAAAGTATAAACTAGTGTTAACATTGGTTCATAAATTAACAATGTCTCAATAATGTTTTTTGGTTGTGTACTGCTTGTTCGTCATCTTCAAAAGTTTCAACTGCTTCTGTTGTCTCTTCACTAATAGAGCTTTCTGCACTAATAGAGCTTTCAGAAGAAGAAAGGCTCAGACTAGACAAAGANGTCTTGTTATTTGCGTTTCTTTGAAGTCTCTAATAATTTTAACAAAAGGCTCAATTGCGTCTTGATTAAAATAGGACTGAAACCATTTCGGCATGTCAACAAATTTTATGCCACCTTTAATTGTTTTGTAATTCGAGCAATTCGAATTTTTGCGATGTCTACGTTCATTTGTAAAAAGACGACGATATTTGGCGCAATAAAATTCTTTCTTTAGCATTTCTGAGCCATGAAAATCAAATATTAGTATCTTTATTGGCGATGGAATTTCGTTATGATTTCGATAAATATGATGCCGCATATTCTTCACAACTTTTTTGCATTTCAAACATGACTTTTCCTTACAGTACTGCATAGGTTTTGGATTGTACTTTTTTGTTCGCATTTTACGATTTAAAGCTTTTGTTTCTTGGTGGTTAGGAGTAGGTACCACATTAACAGATGATTTCGTTTTCCTTTTAAACTTCAACTTCTTCACATATGCACGGAGTCTTTCTTGTTGTGTCATCCTTTCCCGCTAAACATTATGTAGATATTTTTTAAAAAATTATGTTTCACCTAGCTCAATAAATTTAATACCCTCTAACATTAATCAATTACAAAATCAACTAATATTCACTAAGCATTTTTTTATATTAGTCATGAACAATATGTGCAGGAATACACTTCACAATTTCCTGTTTAACAGTATCCAGATAAAGGAGTGATATCCAAAAATGTATAATCAATTAAGGATTTTGAAATTTTCCTAAATCGATCTTATGCTTTTTTGAGAACATATAAATGATTATTAATTTCATATAAATTTAAAAATTTTCGATAAATTCTAAAAAGCGATGTAACTTACTTGAACTTCATTTTCCCTTAAAGATGTAAGTGCGTCAACTTCCTCATCATTTTTCTCAAAAATTTTAGTGGTGGTAGGTTATTAGGGGTGAGTCTGAGAGCGACCATTAATTACGTAATTGGGCGTTAATGCTACTACCTTATATATTTTAATGAGATGCTTTAGTCACTTGAACCAAATATTTTTAATATTTGTATGTACTTGCGCCAAAGTAAGTCGGGCTAGGCACT
>CABFPE010000485.1:171216-186365 GCA_900660155.1 Hofstenia miamia
ATGCTACCAATCTCATAGACTAACCATAGCCTTAGCAATCCTCCCAAATTTGTTTAGTTTTGAGATAGAAATTGAATAATTCTGTTAATACTTTTGTATTTTGTACAGTGCGCTATAATTTGTAAAATTTTCCAATTTGTCCTTTAACGTAAATTTCTAGATATTTCATAATAAGGCAAAATTAATAACTGTGATAAATTAGAGATTAGATATTGACATTTCTGAGAAAATTTGTTTTGGAATTTAGATTGAGAAAAATTGATTTGAGAGTTGCTACTGCTAATTTAATGAAAGTTCTCTGTTAGCTGATTTAGATTTACAATGCTAGCAATCAAAAATAAAAGGCAATGAAAGAAATTTAATTTATAATACACTGAAAAGCTACATTTCATAGTTATTCATTTTAATTTCAGTGGTTATCTTCTAATTGTTTTATTATGGAATCAAATTCAAGTATTCTGTTTATGAATGAACACTACTACTTAAAGTATGTCTTGATTACAAACTGACGACAGGAAATGCATCCATCCTAGTGTGTATCATTGAAGACCCTTATGTGGTTTTTCATTGATGTATGCTCGGACTTAATTG
Organism: Hofstenia miamia; assembly: GCA_900660155.1. Taxonomy (NCBI): domain Eukaryota; kingdom Metazoa; phylum Xenacoelomorpha; order Acoela; family Hofsteniidae; genus Hofstenia; species Hofstenia miamia. The sequence continues at coordinate 171,808 of CABFPE010000485.1, forward strand.
TATTTCAAAATTAAAAGGTGAATTTCATCTTAATTGACAGTTTATTGATAAAATAGCATGTAGAATGCAAACAAATATTAATGTCATACAACAGTTTGCAATATTCAAAATATTTAATCTCAACTATGAATAAGGTAGATTTGTTCAGTTAAAAATTATTGGATAAATATTGAAAAACAAGAAAATTGGGCTAGTAAACCAATATTGTCTATAGCATAACTTTGCTTTATTTGTTAATAGGAATTTAAATAATTTTATCTTACATGTAATGCAAAGAAACAGTAACTATAAAAAAATATTTACAGCATTTGTAACATCTGAATCATTTAATGTTTACAGAGATTTGGAAGGAGTCTGACCTACTATTTCCATACATAAGTATGGCTGTGTTATTTACACTATGAATCTTCAAGTAAATAAATAAATACTAAATTTAATTTAAAATTCACATTAATATTGACAATACAATGAAAATTGCAATTACTACTAAAAGACTATTTATCAATAATGGAAGTTAATGTAGATGCCATTTAAGGTATGATCTATTTCAAGTTTATTACTACAAACAGTATAGATTACTAAACAACAATAACACAATGGTTCACAAAAGCTCTAGCAAATTTATTATCAACATGAAATTTAATGCTAAATTAATCCTATTCTCACAATCTTCAATTCAATATTTAATCTAATTTACCACATTGGTTAATTTTGCTTTAATATGAAATGTCTATAAATGTACATTAAAGGGACATTTTGGAACATTTTACATTGGAACAAATTAAGTGATGCCTTTTGTACTTTTTTATAATAGGTAGCCTATTTTGGGTCTGTCTCACTTCCCCCAAACTCATTTCCCCAAAGTCTGACATCACAAACTATTAAATACCATTAGAGACACAATTTCAATGAAATTGTAACTATATATTTGAATATATTGTAGAATCATGGGCTGTAATTATACTAGAAACTAATTGACTCTGTAGAAGGTTAAACATAGAAAACAACAGCCCCGATTCTGGAGAAACAGATAAAGAGAGAATAAACTAATATAAACATTGGTAATTCATCCAAGTATTTGATACTTTCAATAGTTTGCTCCAAGATGACCAACTACAATGGCTTCCAGCCGAAGCGAGATCTTTGGAACCAGTTTAGTGCTTGACTAGTGCATGGTGCTACCCTATTTGTCTCACTTATTAATTTCTATCTCATAGCAATGTAAACATCTCATTTTCATTGTTAGTTCTCAGCTCACTAAATAATAGTCTGTAATTGCCAGACATTCGTGCTAGCCAACAGCATGGTATCATCACAGTGTAATCAAATATAAGTGCATGTACGTGTTGAATCAAATGGGAGATTTATTATTTCCCTAGTCGTACCCGTATCCGTAACCTAATGAGTCCACAATTTGGGCTGGGAAGATCAAATGATTGCCAGGAGCTACGTATCGCCCTGTGCCTTCAGAAAGCACTCCCAAATTGTCGCCGAGCTTAAGCAATTATTTTCATAATAAAAATAAATACTAAGTAACGTAACAGAGAGAAAAGTGAACAGTAATTGAAGCTAGATAAAATCTATTAACAGTTCTCGACAGTGTTTCTCATTTTATACATGGTTAAAACAATAAATAACTACCTGTCTTAGTTTACAATCAAAGTTAATCATTAGCTATTCATGTTATATTTTTCCCTCGCAAATCAAATTCAATTTGAGCAACACATTTAGCACCATCAAGGGGACACAAGTTCTTTTGTAAACCTAAGTTCGAAATAACGAAATAAACTAACTCTGATGTCATGATGACGTCAGTACAAAAGAGAAATAAAAATCAACTATATAATAATCACGGATTTTCCCTGAGTGACTCTACAATATATATATATATATATATATATATATATATATATATATATGTCTAAACTTTATTTTGATTAGTTTTCTATTCAGTTAACATTGCTGAAATACGGATTTACAAGTAAATACATGTAAATATTTTCTATAATTATAAATGTTGAAGTTTGCCATTTTCATTTAGTAAACATTTCACAGACCTTTGGAAATCTGTTTAGATTTAAAATAGAAATTTAATTGTTCATTATTTTTGTAGTTTGTACTTTATTGTAATAGGTAACAATTTTTTGACATTCATTTGTTATTTGTTTGCTAATTTATTATTCTATATCTGATACATTTCCAGATCAGTCATTATTCATTCGTTTGTGCTGGCAGACTATTCTATTCCTTTTAGCTGTAACCAAGAGCTGTTTTTAACTTTGAAAATGTTGAATGTAATTTTTTTATATGTATGAATGTAGAATTAGCCTGGCAACAATGAGTGGGAGTCAGCTCTCTCATGACACCCCTGCATTAAAAGCAATTAATACTTGAGTATATTACTTTTGAGGGGGACCAGGAATCTTGAAAAATCATAACAATGCATCACATTGGTTTGCTATTTACAAATACAATACCAAAATTTATATCATCCAGGTTAGGGTTATGACTTTAAAATGAATTTAAAAGCCTGGGTTTTTTTGATGAATAATATTGAATTAAGTACATAACCACCATTTTTAGTGGCATCACTCAAAAAAACCTTGTGTGAATTGAATAAAGTTTAAATAAAACAATGATAAAATCATACATTTATTTTTAAAGAACGTGAAACATTGTAAAGTTATAAGTTGTTAGTTACAACAAATTTTGCATTTAAATACGAATTCGATTTACTGTATAGCACTATTTCTTGCATCTTCTTCACTCCTCTCTCTTTGATGATATTTGTCTTAGGTATATCAATTTGTGATTGCTCATTTTTATAAAATTTTGTGAAAGTTTTTTGTTCCAATTGAGCGTACTGTGGCTCACGTGATAATTGCATTAAAACCTCCCTTTGGGTAACTACTTCATCTTTCAGTTTAAAATAATGGATTGTTGGCAACCTGTTGCTGATGGGACAATTTTTTCGTAAGTTGTTTAAGCGACGAGTGAAAGTGTCGTGAAACCTTTCGTAGAGGCGAAATCCTTTCATAGTGATCATCAATGTCATTAATGCGTCGGTGTCAGAGGTGTGCACGTCTTCTGATCAGATCTGACTGTCAGGGTAAAAATGTTCAAATACTTCTCGCAAAGACCCCATACGGGTCGCATGATCCATAAATAAGGAGCAGAACTCCTGTACCTGACTCAGCGTCATTTCATCGGGATCGGAAATGTTGGCGTGAAGCATTGTGATGATTTCGATACGTTTTGTCACATCGTAGTATTTGGTTGTCGTCTCCACGTTGTTGATCCACATAAGATCGCCAGCAGCTTGAAACAGGATCAGCACTCTAGGATCAGTAGTTTGTATGACATCGTGGACCTTCTTCAATTGTTCACTAATGGCAGTTCCTTTATTAAATACATCACAGATGGTTAGCTTCCCATCTAGAAAAATTCTTTCCTTATTGTCCCCAGCTAATAACTTGCCACGTGCTGACTTGTATTCATCAGATCTCATCATTCTATTCGCCTCTGCAGCTGTACTTACGTAGTTCATCTTATCAGGAAAGTTGACTGCGATCTTTTTCTTGTTCTTCTTCACTCGCCATTTTGGTTGAATCAGTGGAGTCTCCACGCAGGGGGGTGGGATACATAACAAATTTTCTTTACGAATGTGATTCTCTAACTCGGTGAATTGACACTTAGTTTGTAAAGTAGCAGTTCCAATGGTCACAGGATAATTTATCTGTGCATGCTTGATTGTGTCCCAGAATCGAGTCCTTAATCCAGATTTACGCAACTCCTCGACTTGTTTGTTCGAAATCTTTACTTTAGCAGTGGTGCATTCTACGTCCAAAGCTACTTGTCGCCCTGGAGATTGAAGAATGACCAGCTCCTCTTTCGAAAACATCTCGGTTAAACACCATTTCATGAGGCCCAGCACGTCCTTCTCAGTGTTTTCCACTAGCACTCTCTTGTTAATTGTCAACCCTGTATCAAAATCAGCTGGGTCATGTTCTACCATGAGGATCCTTTCATTCTCAGTAATGGACCATTGAGGTGTAGGTTGGGGTGATCCTCCAAATTTCTCTAGATTTACCTTCTCGATAAGATCTCGGATATGGGGAGATAATTGTACTGATGACGTAGCCAACAATTCTTCCTCTCTGAAAAACTGCTCTGGGGTCTTCATAACCTGTTCAAATATGGTAATAGGAATTATTTTTCCTTCCTTCTTAACTTGTCTGGTGGATTCTGCGAATTGTCCGTATCCACACTCTGGGTAAGAGATCCGGTGTCCATCAAAAAATTTTTCGTTCTTTTCTATCACTTCTCTCATTCTTATAAAATCCAAAAACTTCGTCGTAGAACCAGGTTTCCTTGCAATTAATCTTTTGGTGCTTAACGGTGCGTTCTCTGAAGAAAAGATGGCAAACTTAGTTTCGGCAGTGGCTCCCCACATATATTTTTTCATAGTCTCAGAGAAAATATTTATGTCCGACAGACAAATTCCCAATCTATTACTAATCAGAATGATCGACATTTTCCCAGTTGTACTACTCGCCCCCACCAGTCGGGCATAATATTTTTCGTAGTGATCCATTGCTCGATTAGTTTTACACGGTGATGATGGCGGCACGCATTTGTGTAGTAGCCAATTTTTTACCTTCCATGCTAAAGGGCAGATTGCAATTTCGTGAACAGCTGTTTTTGACAGAGATTTCCGTTTATTTTGATCGATGGGTAACGTTATGTGGGGGTCTCTAGTTAGATAAATCAACAAAATCCATATGGCACCTCTAGCGTAAAGATCAGGTACTCTATCTTCTGAAAACAACATTGTTTTGAAATTCTTTCGGTCCTGAATCTCGTAAGAGAATTTTATCTCTCGTAACACTCTTTCGACTGATGTATGGTAGTGGGAGCTAGGGCTTTCAATGTTGATGTTGGGCCAATCTGACTCGGGGTTTTTCGTGGCTTTTATTTCTGACCAGATGTCTTGGATTTCTTGCAGAGTTTTAACACTTTGAGCAAACGCAAAGCTGACCCTCATGTCTGTTATGTTGTGTAGCGTGGTTACGTTGAGCAGTTCCAAAGTTTGTGACTGCAATATGGTGTTGATTATTAGTTTTTTATCCACAGCAAGTTTGTGGGAGGGGATTTTTTCACATAGCAAAAGATCTGTGAGTAATAGTTTTGTAATCGATTGTACGTTAGAGTTTGGCATTGAAATCTGACTGTAGTATGATCTATAGAGAATGAGGAAATTTTCCATTCTATAATGTAAGCTTTCAATCGCTTCAGGGATGTGGTCTTCATATTCTTCTTGGAGAACTATAACTAGACGTATTCCTTCAACTTTTGCTATCCGGTACGCAATTTCTATCTGCTCCATAATATTTTCATCTTGTACTTCATGAACTCTCAAAAAATAGATGATCAACAGGTTTGGAAAATCGATATTGACTGAGTCAAAACTTTGTATAGTACTGCCGCTATTTAGAAACTTACAGAGGTTATGTATGTGGAAATCTTCATCAAAGGAGACGTGTACTGTGCTTCGCCAATATAGATGGCTGATTTCTTCGAGCATGCTGGAATCGTAACAGATAATACAATTATTGGTGGACGTTTTTCAGCGTCAATTAGAAATGGTATTATATCAATGGAACAACTTAGCTTTTTAGTGTTGTAGGTCCAGCGTAATTGATCCTGAGTAGCTTCTGAGATGTTATCACTAATGTAATGTACCACTCTACGTGGAGCTATGAAATAGGGGTGTAATGTATCTGCACCAACTGTGGACATCTTTTTCTTGTGTTCTTCCATTTTCTGAGATCTGACTGAGGACGTAACGGAAGTATCTGAGGTTGAGGGGGCTATCAAGTCACTCTTAGGGGATGTATTTACAGGTTGAATTACACTAAAAGGGGTACGTAAAGTTTCAAGTTTTAAAGTTTTTGAAGTTGATTGTGCCAGCTCTGCTCACGCGCGTGGAGGTACGTATCCCCCCACGGAGTAGCGAGATGAGGACAGTGTTGATGCTGTCTGCTCACCTAAGCGTGGAGCTACGTATAGCCCACACGGTATAGGGTTCTCCTCAGCAACTTCTTGTCGTCCTCGTTTATGTGCCTCATCACGCTTGGATGAGGAGGAACCATCGTGACTAACCTCCATCTTTCGTGTCACTCTGTGACGACGGGACGGAGGAGCTGGCGACTTGCATTTCTTCCCTATTGGTATCATTCCTAAACATAATGTTAAGGTCCCAAATATTGGGATCATAAGTTTGATTAACTCTAGTACGCCTTGAAGGCAAAAGTTGTCCTCAGAAAATTCTGTTAAGTTATCATAAGTGGCGTATTCGTCAACACCATTATCAATTAAAGTATATTCGTTGTTGTCATTGATGATGACATTTTCAATGTCTTTAATTGCTCGTTTCAATCTCTGGAAGTGTACAGTTCTCCCGTTACTAAGTGTGTATGTGTTATGGTCGAGCACTTTCTCTACTGTAAATGGTCCCTGCCAATTATTGGCTAATTTCCTTACTTGATTGTGATCAGTTGTGACACGTGGCAAATATGCGAATACCTTATCACCACGTCGATGAGATTCGCCATATAATTTTTTATTAAATGTTCGCTTCTGCCTTATACATGACTGGTTGGTATTATGAACTATAGTTAAATGAATTTTTTGCATGTCACTTAATAGTTGATTGACATATCTTTCTAGTGTTATTTCGGAATAATTCGGGTACATCATAGATAAGGAAGTTAGAGCCTCACGCCCAAACATGGCTTTAAAGGGACTTATTCCAGTTGTTGAGTGAACTGACGTGTTGTAGAAAAATTCAACACCCTCTATTACTCGTCGCCAATTTTTTCCTGCTGCTCGTGACACTGCAACTCTAATTAATTTTATCAGAGTTCTGTTGAGTCACTCCACCAATCCATTTGCTTGAGGGTGGTACGCAGTGGTAAAGTCATGTAATATTTCCAATTCTGCCATAAGAGTTTTCATTAAATTATTTTCGAATTGCGGACCATGATCTGAAACCAGACGAGACATAGGGCCATACTTTAAAATCCACTCTTTGACTATTTTATCAGCTACTTTTTCGGCAAGTGTGCTGTCCATGGGGATGATTCGGGCGTACTTGGTGAAGTGATCAACGAGTACTAAGAGGTACTGGAACCCCTCACTATCACGAGACAGTTGCTCCAGATCAATGTGGACAATCTCATTTGGGCTTGTAGCAGCGCGACACTCTAGTTCGGCGCGTTGTTCTGGAAAGTGAGCAGAATTATTTAGCAGACATTTTTTACATTTGTCAATTACGTCTTGCACTGTGGCTCTAATACCAATAGTGACATAGCGAGAATTAAATGTCTTTTCCATTTGGATAATCCCCAAGTGACCTTTCTCATGAACTCTCCTCACTAGGTCCCTTTTGAAGTATTCTGGGATAGCAAGACGGTTGTTTCGACTTTTTACATATAATAGGCCTTTTTCCGTTGTTGACCAATTGTATCGGTTATAATATCTTACCGCCGTCGGTGAAAGGGGAAAAAAGGGGTCCTTCATCCTCTTCATAATATCAGATAAAATAAGATCATTTTGTTGGTGTCTGATAATTTCGTCTTCAGAGATTTCCTCACGGATTAGAATTGGAAGAATTTCCTTACCATTCCTATCGGCATTTATTTCGGGGATTAATTCATACTCTGTGTGGGGTATGAATGCAAACAGAATCTTTTCCCCAGCTGGCTTTTTCAAATCTCGTTCATAGCTTGGCAATGCGGTCCAATAATCGGCATTCAAGTGTAAACGTCCAGGGCGATGCTTGATAGAAAATGAAAAGTTGTTGAGGTATTCGATCCACCTGGCTACTATATTGGATCGATCTCCTGAAAACTTCTTAAGCCAGGCCAGTGCGCTATTGTTGGTGCGCACTACGAATTTCCTGCCTAGAATGAAATACCGAAACTTCTTTAGCGATTCTACTAATGCTAGCATTTCACATTTGGTTGCGCTGTAGTTTTTCTCGGCAGCTCGTAACTTTCTGCTGAAGTACTGCACTGGACATTCAACTCCATTTATTTCTTGGCTCAACACACCGCTAATGGCGACAGCACTGGCGTCGCAATTGACAATGAATTCTTTTGTATAGTCTGGGGTGTTTAATGATGGTATCTTCTGTAGCTCGGACTTAATACCTTCCAATGCCTCTTGCTCAGTCCACGTCCACTTAAACTCATGGGATTTTTTAAGTAATTGAGTAATAGACTTCGTTTTTTCGGCTAGGTCAGGGAGGAACATTCCGTAATAATTCAGGAATCCCATTAGCCTCTGCACGTCTTTTTTGCTCTGGGGTGTCTCGATTCGTTCTAAAAACTGTTTTGCATTGGTTTTAATCGAAATTCGTCCGTGTTCGATCACCTGACCAAGGAACGTGACTTTAATCTGGGCTAAAGAACATTTATTCCCATTCACCTTGAGACCAGCTTTTTGTAATAACTCCAAGGTTCTATGTAATTTCTCGAGATGTTCATCAAAAGTATCACTGGCTACCAGAATGTCGTCTATATACACGGAGATTCCCGGTTCGAGAATATTAGAGTTGTTTGTTAACACCTTGGTGACATATCACTGGAACGTTGCCGGCGCGTTGCATAACCCAAATGCCATGTATTTCCATTCGTATAGGCCATAGGGCGTAATAAATGCGGTCTTTGGGATGTCAGCCTGACGCATTGGTACCTGCCAATAGGCTTTACAAAGATCGAGGCAAGAGAAAAACTTATACTTGCTGGCATCATAGAGTAGATCTTCAATTCTGGGTAGTGGATAAGCATCTTTAACTGTAATGTCATTGAGTTTCCGGAAATCAATGCAGAGCCTGTACTTTTCCCCTTGTCTAATAAACACGGTGGGGGCTGCATAGGGACTATTGCTTCCCTGAATGATTCCTCTCTCTATTAAGTCTTTGAGAATTTTTTCATATTCTATTTTTAGGTTTTCTGGAACTTGATGAACAGGTAGGCAGATGGGCTTCTCTTGCTTTAATTCAATCGCGTGCTCTTCTCCGATTGCTTGTCCCACACTGATGGTACCATAATTAAGCACTTTGCTTTTGTTACGCAATATTGAAACAAGGGACTTCTTTTCACTGTCGTTTAGGTGTGAATGGGTCTCGTTATTCACAGTGGGGATCTTAACAGTAGGCAAATCCTCAAGGTCATGGATGGCAGTACAAATCAACAAGCAGGAAGTCTCTACACTTTCAACCCGGACTGGCACACTGAGTATTTGGAGATCAGATTCCTTGAATCGCACTGGGCATGTTGATCCGTTCAGAATGGTTACATATGTTTTTCCCGAGCTCACTTTACACAAGTCGGGCGAAAAGGAGATGCCTTTGATATGTTTGCCCTTGTGGCCTGCAATCATTACATCACCATTTGTTTCCAGATTCGAAAACACATAAGTATTTACATATTTACAAAATACATATTTACAAATATACAAAATACACATGATCTAAGCTAACAAACAATTAAAATAAAAATAATAAATATGGATACAAAAACAAAAATATAAACAAATCAACACAGTGTTGAAATGAGTGAACATTTATTTCCATTTAGCCAGAGTCCAGAGTCATATAGGATCTTGAGAGTGTGACCCAACTTATCTAATTGATTAGAGAATGTGTGTCCAGCAATGAGAATATCATCCATGTATGCAGAGATCCCAGGTTCAAGAACATTAGCCCAATTCCATAATACATGTGTAATATAATGCTGAAATGTAGCCAGAGCATTACAAAGCATGAAGGCCATGTATTTCCACTCAAAAAGGCCATAAAGCTTAATAAAAGTGGTTTTCAGGATGTTGGCAGGCTTCATCAGTCTTTGCCAATAGGCTTTACAGAGAACCAAGCATGAAAATAACTTGTACTTGCTGGCATCATATAGAAGATCCTCAATGCAAGGTAACAGATATGCATCCTTGACTGTGATGTTTTTTAGTCATTGAAAGTCAATACAGAGGCAGTACTTCTCACCTTGGCAAATAAACACCATAGGTGCAGCATATGGACTGTTACTGTTCTGTATGATCCCACTTTCAATGAGATTGCTAAGGATCTGTTTGTAATCTGCTCTCAAGTTCTCAGGTACCCATCAAACTGGCAACCAAATGGGGCAATCACTCTTAGTTTTGATGGCATGTTGTTCCCCAAAAGCCTTTCCAATACTAATTGATCCATAGTTAAACACATCATGATGCTGGTGCAAGAGGGCAGAGAGAGTGTCACATTCTTGTGGACTCAGGTGTCCATGAGTTCTCTCATTCACAGCTGGGATCTGGACTGGATCACTTGGCTCACTCAGATTGTGAATTGCAGTAAGAATGGGCAGACAGGCTGCAGCTTTGAGTTTGAGTTGGACTGGTGTTGCAATGATGGATAGCTTGGTTAGATCCATTCAGATCTGGTGTGTGGAACTATTGAGCACAGTAACATAAGTCTTTCCACAAGAGACATCACAAAGGTCCAGAGAGATATGTAGACTGTGAAGGTGTTTTCCACTTTGTCCTGAGATCATGGTGTCCCCTTGTAATGAGAGCTCATAGTGACAGCAACTTGTAGCCAGTGCCATGGTTCCACAATGATAGTAGCTGTTAATGTTAATAGGATTTCCTTGTTACAGGTGGCAGTAAGCTCTTCCTGTGGCTCACTTTCATAGATAGAGTTTTTATTCCATAATTGATTACACATGCATTCCTCTCAAGGAAGTCATTTCTTAGAATGACGTCATATGGCAGAGGCCAATTGCAGGTGTAAACCACATTAAGGTCCACGTGAAAACATTCTTGGTGAATGTGCAACTCAAGGTTGTTGATCTGGCCCTTCAGTGAGATAGTATTCCCTGAAGCATCCAAAAAACGGGCAGTGGAAGGTAACAAATCTTCTCTATATAAGCAAAGCTTGTTGCAACAAGTGTTGCTTATGATGGATACAGAAGCTCCTGTATCAATGATGGCATTAATTAGCAATCTGTTCACGTCCACAGATATGATGTTAGTGTGTAGCCACAAAGTTATCACCAAAACATCACACACACATTTTTCAGGAACCAGTGCTCCAACTAATTTAAATGGTTGACAGACTTGACCAGGGTGTTTTGAGTGCACACTTCAATGGATGACTCATCAATGATGATGCCATCCCTATCTGCAATTAGGCAGATAACTGACACACTCTGAGTACAAATGTGAGCCAACTGTCTTTCACTGTCTGTCTTCTTCTGCACTGTAGCAGAACTTGAAGAGGTTAAAGTTTTAGAGGTAGTTTGACCCGTCTTTAGGTCTCCAGCATCCCTCTTGATGCGTGTTGTATTCTGTAGCATGTAATGCTAATCACCTTCTTAATAATAGAGTTCAGATCATCTTCCAGGTCACATTTGAGTTTGAGGTGGCTCCTGATGGTAGAAGGGAATCCCCAACAAATGTATGAGAAGAGATCATGTCTTGAGTATTCTGGTGTTAGCTTGCTGAGGCAAAAGAGTCTATCAACTTGTGTAATGTAGGTCCTCACATTGTCTCCCTTCTTAAAGGAAAGATCACATAAAAGCATCTTATATTGCTGCTTGATGTGAGGTGCTTTGTAGTGGTCCTCAAAGTGACCAACAAGTAACTGATAATTTGTCTTAACTTCCCTATCCAGCATCATGTACTAATTGTATGCAAGGCCTTGAAGGAACATGGGAAATTGTGTGGCAGCAGCGTCTTGAGTGGTCTTATACTGCTTCATTGTAAGCTCAAAAAGAAAGAGCCACTTCTTGAATGACTGTGAGATTTCATCTATTTTACCAGTGAATTTAGGCAATACTGAGTGTTGTTTGACGAGATTTGATTGTTCATTCCCTGGTGCTTCAGTAGGCAAAATGGATTGAGTGAAGCATTGCCTGTGAGTTGTTGTAGACCTGATAGGGTCACTTGGAGGGGAAGGTGGAACAATCATGGTAGTGGGAGTAACTGAGATGTTCATGGGTGCTGGAGGCACAACTGTTATGCTTGGGGTACAAGAGATCAGTGTAGCTACTGTAGTTAGCATTGCAACTTGAGAAAGCATAGACTGAGTAAAGGTAGGTGCTCCACTTGTAAAAGAGGTAATGGGGGTAATGAATAGTGGCGTCACAGGGGATGTTGTAGGTGCTGACAAAGCATGAGAAAGGTGGGCAGACATTGTCTGTGAGATAACTGTTAAGAACCTTTCTGAGAGAGCATCAAGAGCCTTGTCCAAAAGAGTGTGGGTTACATACTAAGGTTCTTCTGGGGAAGTTGGAGGGGAATGCAGGATCAATTCCTGAATTTGCATCTCCAAGGCTGAGATCAAGTTGAGCAGGTGTCTCTCACATTGCCAAGCAGCAGTGGCTTGTTGTCTCATTTCAGCTTGTAAGCAATCAAAACAGGCTTTGCAGGAGCAGCACTGTGAGATCTGTTCAGCAAGGGCTTCTCTGAGCTGTTGAACTTCCAGTGTCAGTGACTCAGAAGGAGGCAATGGTGGTGTATACAAAAGAAATGGATTAGACAGGGCAGCAGGAATGGGGGTCTCTTGCAACAAAATTTCAGAGGGTGTAGATATACCAGAAACAGGTTTGGTGGGGGTAGGAGTAGGTAAAACAACAACAGAATTAAGTCCTGCAGTGCAAGGGACAGTGTCCAAGCTGCCAGCACTTGCACAGGGGAAACCCTGAGTGGGAGTCTCATTATGAGAATTAGAAAAATCCATATCCATAAGAACAAGAATAATTAAACAAGTAAAAGTAAAGAAGGAGAAAAAGGTTCCAATAACAATTCCAATAATGTAGGAGAAACATCCAACTGTGTAGGAGAAATAAAAGCACTTGACAGATGGTAGCAGGGCATAGGTACACAATCCAAATTCTAGAAAAATGCGACAAACCAATATAGCACTAAGAATGGGTAAGAATAGAGTCAGTGCTCAATAACAGCATCAGATCACAGAGCTGAAAAATGTAACAGTAGGAATAAGGTGAAGTTGCACATTGATGGGTGGTGAAGTAGATCGCAGTCAGGGGAAATCCATCCCAGCAGACTCATACACAGTAGAAAAATGAAACCAAATACAATAAAGAAACATCATAACAGTTCTGTTTCATGTCACAATCACCAAGTGAAAAAAGGCAACCACCTTTGTAGGTGCACAAACTTCACAACTGGAGTATATCTCTGAACACTGATCCATCTGCACACAGTAACAGAATGGAGTAGATAGCTTAACTGACACTCCAGAGTGTCCAAGAATCACGTCAGGGTCACCATGTAGAATTGTGGGGTGCATCTAGCAGCTCAAGCCATACAAAGGTTGCAGAAGACTACCATCACTGAGAGCAACCCATGCTCTAACAAAACAAATGAAGATTGGTAGTTCACCAATTTCATTGCACAAAAAAGTAATTCCAAGATGGTTAAAGTAGCTACCAACTCATGTAGCTAATCATGTGTCTCAAGTTGTAATTTCTAGCTCAATTAAAACAATTTATCTCAGTGTTTATCTTCTCAGCTCATGTAATAAAGATATTAAATAACATGTAGTTACCACATATTCATGTATGCCAACAGCATAGTATATTTGCATTGTGTGATAGTTTGTGCATGTTTGATCAATAGATGTAGTAGTTCTTTTATTGCATATGCCTATATGTAGCCCAAAGCAACCACAATATGGGCTCACATCTGTCATGGAGCAAGTTATTGCCCCAGGCACAGCAGAGTTCCTCCCACATTATCACTGGATTTTACAATTGCATTATTATAAAATTCATACCAAAGCTAAAAAGGGTTAGTAATGATAAAAATAATAAAGAGCAAACATTATCAGTGAGAACAAAATTTTTTTTTGTTGTTTGATTACATTGAGTTCCCTATTTATTACAAGAAAAGGTAAATATTTACTGTTTTACAAAAGTTAGCTTGTTTCCCTTGCAAATTAACTGAGCAATTACATGTAATCTAAAGCTCAAGGGGACAATTACTATATTTGAAACTTAAGTTTGAAAAGATCACAAATTAGTAAAATCACTAAACTAAATAACACAAAATTAATTGGAGAGTGCCTAAAATCAAATAAAAATAAAACAAAGGCTCCAAGTGACTCTACACACTCCCCTCCCATTGCATGGTTAAGGCTGCAGTAACAGTTGGACTGTAGGCCCACACAACAACTTTTGGGCTTCTTCAATAATCTCTCTGGCCAATACATCATCCCAAGATGAAACTTCTGCATAGTGGGATCACCTATTAGTGCCTCCCATTGAGTGATGGTTTTACTGTATAACCTGAAATACTTGAGCTCTGGTAGCCTTGAACTGATAGGACAATTTTGTCGTAGTACATTCAACCTCCAGGTGAAAGTGTCATAAAAATGCTCATACAGACAGAGGCCCTTGAGGGCAATAAGGAGCATCATCAAGGCGTCAATGTCCAAGGTATGTGCATCATCTGTGCTGATCTTGGAATCAGGATAAAAGTAA
>CABFPE010000485.1:209256-235239 GCA_900660155.1 Hofstenia miamia
GTCTTCCATTTTCTGAGATCTGATTGAGGATGTAACGGAAGTATCTGAGGTTGAGGGGCCTATCAAGTCACTCTTAGGGGATGTATTTACAGGTTGAATTACACTAAAAGGGGTACGTAAAGTTTCAAGTTTTAAAGTTTTCGAAGTTGATTGTGCCAGCTCTGCTCGAGCGCATGGAGGTACGTATCCCCCCACGGAGTAGCGAGATGAGGACGGTGTTGATGCTGTCTGCTCACCTAAGCGCAGAGCTACATATAGCCCACACAGTATAGGGTTCTCCTCAGCACCTTCTTGTCGTCCTCGTTTATGGGCCTCATCGCGCTTGGATGAGGAGGAACCATCGTGACTAACCTCCATCTTTCGTCTCACTCTGCGATGACGGGACGGAGGAGCTGGCAACTCGCGTTTCTTCCCTATCGGTATCATTCCTAAACATAATGTTAAGGTCCCAAATATTGGGATCATAAGTTTGATTAACTCTAGTACGCCTTGAAGGCAAAACTCGTGGACTACAATTTTCTATTATTTCAGGTTCAAAATCAGTGTCATCTAAGTTTTCCTCAGAAAATTCTGTTAAGTTATCACTCGGGGAAAAAATTCGTGATTATTATTTAGTTGATCTTTATTTTTCTTTTGTACTGACGTCATTATGACATCAGAGTTATTTCATTTCGTATTTTGAGTTTATGTTTACGAAAGAATTTGTGTCCCCTCAATGGTGCTAAATGTGTTGTTTAAATTGAATTTGATTTGCGAGGGAAAAATATAACATGAATAGCTAATGATTAACTTTGATTGTAAACTAAGACAGGTAGTTATTTATTGTTTTAACCATGTATAAAATGAGGAACACTGTCGAGAAATGTTAATAGATTTTATCTAGCTTCAATTACTGTTCACTTTTCTCTCCGTTACTTTACTTAGTATATTTTTTATTATGAAAATAATTGCTTAAGCTCGGCGACAATTTGGGAGTGCTTTCTGAAGGCACAGGGCGATACGTAGCTCCTGGCGATCATTAGATCTTCCCAGCCCAAATTGTGGACTCATTAGGTTACGGATACAGGTACGGCTAAGGAAATAATAAACCTCCCGTTTGATTCAACACGTACATGCACTTATATTTGATTACACTGTGATGATACCATGCCGTTGGCTAGCACGAATGTCTGGCAATTACAGACTATTATTTAGTGAGCTGAGAACTAACAATGAAAATGAGATGTTTACTTTGCTATGAGATAGAAATTAATAAGTGAGACAAATAGGGTAGCACCATGCACTAGTCGAGCACTAAACTGTTTCTAAAGATTCCGCTTTGGCTGGAAGCCATTGTAGTTGGTCATCTTGGTGGAACGAACTATNGGCTAAGGAAATAATAAACCTCCCGTTTGATTCAACACATACATGCACTTATATTTGATTACACTGTGATGATACCATGCCGTTGGCTAGCACAAATGTCTGGCAATTACAGACTATTATTTAGTGAGCTGAGAACTAACAATGAAAATGAGATGTTTACTTTGCTATGAGATAGAAATTAATAAGTGAGACAAATAGGGTAGCACCATGCACTAGTCGAGCACTAAACTGTTTCTAAAGATTCCGCTTCGGCTGGAAGCCATTGTAGTTGGTCATCTTGGAACGAACTATCAAAAGTATCAAATACTTGGATGAATTACCAATGTTTATATTAGTTTATTCTCTCTTTATCTGTTTCTCTGGAATTGGGGCTGTTGTTTTCTACGTTAAACCTTCTGCAGAGTCAATTAGTTTCTAGTATAATCACAGCCCATGATTCTACAGTATTAGGTACTGAAAAGCTGAGGAATGTAAAGCTAAGACATCTAAGGTTGGTGATGAGATCCTACATCTGTACTTTACTGCTACTCAGATAGTGGTTTGTTTAGTTCAAGACAACATATCAGAAGAAACTAAGAATAGGTTATGATGGACATTCAACACCAAGGATTTAACCTGTTCAGTTGACATAATCCCCTTTATCATAGACACAGAGTGTAGACCCCAGATCAACGCTATTATTTGTTATGACTCCAAAATGTTAGCTGGCTTGGCATGACCCTACTGGCAAAGTACCATTCACACTATGTTTGATGAGGACTTCAACTTGTCTCACTTATGCCAGTTTCTAAACAGCAAAGAAAAAATAAAGAAATTTGAGTGTGTCAACATTGATTTTGACAACCTGTTAATCATCTACTTCTTCTGAGTCAATGAGGTGAACCACCCTAAATCATGGACAAAATTGAAATAGCCTATCAACTTGCCAAGGTAGAGAAGATATGCTTAGTTATGTTCTTAAAAGAACAGTGCCAGGATACTATCCTGGACAAAGTTGAGAGTCTGCACTTTTGCATGGAAAACTTCACTGTCTTGTATAGCAGCTCCTATCAGCACACAAGCATGTACAATACTCACATGATCTCAGCTACTAAGATCATCTACATGGATCTGCTCTTATGCAAGAAAATTCCAACTCACCATCTCATGGTCAATACTCACCTGATCATAGATACATGTATCCAGGCTCAATCACTAGAGTTGATTAACATCAGCTCACCTGGCCTCTGCTCTGATGTCTCTGATCTCCACGTCAGTTTTGCATTCTCACAAAGTACAGCTACACTGCAGCAAATTGATGAGGTGTGGACAAATTTGAAAGCAGATCACAGCCCAGAGACACAATGGCCTACCATCAATATTTGTAGCCCCACATCACATTATCATCAGTCCATCAAGAGAAGGCTAGCCAAGTTACATTTATCTCATGACACTCAATATTGTCAGAACTTTTCAGAAAAGATGTTCTTGGAAAAATTCATGTCAGCAATCCAATCCCATGGAGCCATGTGGGTCCTTGCCACTTTTCTCACAGTTGATCCTCACCTTCAGCTAACTATGGATAAGCCACCAGGGAGAAACTTGCAAAGCAGCACTCCCATGAACTTGCTATCAGTCATGCCACCAGGAAAGCTAAGAACTGGCTGCTCAACTCTTGCTCATTGCCTGCCTCTCCTGGGAAGACTAAAAAAGCAATGGAATGTTTCAAGAAGTTCTATGCCCATCTCATTAGATCCAGTGGATCCCTTGGTCACCTTCCACCCCAAATGATTGTAAACCAATTAGGAGTCACTTTCTCCGACTTAAATATCTTCTTGGACACTCTCAAGAAATACATGTGGGGAGCCACCACCAAGACCAAGTTTCCTTCTCTTAACTCTGAGTATGCACCTCTGTGCACTAGTCAACTTATGTGCCATGAGTATGGTTTGACAAAGCAATTTATTGAGCTAGTCAGTCACTATGATGTTCTGTCATGCATGGAAATCTTATTCAACCTGGAGTGGCTCAATTATCTTGAGAGTGGGTACAGCAAACTCACCCAAACCCAGTGGCAAGCAACTAAGAATGGCAAGATCATCCCAATCACTGTCTAGGGGCAAACTATGAAGATGCCTGAACAATTCTACCACAAGGAAGAGCTCTTATCCTCATCAGCCATCAATGTATCACCATCAATGAAAGCCTTCATTAAAGCTGTCAACCTAGAAAAATTTTCCAGGGTCACAGTCTCACTCAAGCTCACACCCATTTGGTGGCTTACATATACGCATATGCAATAAAAGAACTACTACATCTATTGATCAATGCACAAACTATCACACAATGCAAATATACTATGCTGTTGGCGTACATGAATATGTGGTAACTACATGTTATTTAATATCTTTATTACATGAGATGCTAACTAAGGAAGAGTTGTTCCTTCTACTATTGCTAGGGCAACAACTCGCCTTGGACATAGAATGTACCACAGCCTGCCTTTGCCTCTCTACTGCTCAAATTGAAAATTTTTGGAGCCACAGACTCTGCAGTGCTTTCTAGGATCCATCAAGCATGCCAAAATAAACTACCCTGTCACAATTGGAACAGCCTCCCTTCACTGCAAATCCAGCTTTGCTCAGTTGGAGAACAATGTTGAGAAAACAACCTTTGCTGTATCCCACTGCCTTGCTTAATGACGCCACTGATTCTGCCATCATGGAGAGTACTCTGTGGAAATAAAAAAGTTTCTGCCCATCTCACTGACCATATTAATTACGTCTTGACCACCTCTGAAGTTAACAGAGCCATGCAAATGAAGGAGTATAAAGATACCCATGACACATTTTTGGAATGTGGCAATCCCAAGTGACAGGAAACTGACCATCAAGGATATCTTTCAGAAGGGGCAGCCTATCTCTACTCAGTTAGAGAAGGTCCACTGAACTATTAACTCACTTGACCCAGGTGTCATCATTTTATTCAAAGCCAGAGGTGACCTGATGTGAGCCAACAAAGCAGAGACAATAACCTGATACTAGGATGTAACCAAGCATATTGAGATCATTACCATGTTATGGGCCAGCATTACAGACCCTGAAGAGATGATGCTGCAGCAAGTGAACAAGTACTGTTCACTCTTCATCAACCACACTACCTGTATGGGATCTCTCAAATAAATCTTCCTTCACTTTTATCCTGATTCCAAGATCAGCACAGATGATGCACATACCTTGGACATTGACGCCTTGATGATGCTCCTTATTGCCCTCAAGGGCCTCTGTCTGTATGAGCATTTTTATGAAACTTTCACCTGGAGGTTGAATGTACTACGACAAAATTGTCCTATCAGTTCAAGGCTACCAGAGCTCAAGTATTTCAGGTTATACAGTAAAACCATCACTCAATGGGAGGCACTAATAGGTGATCCCACTATGCAGAAGTTTCATCTTGGGATGATGTATTGGCCAGAGAGATTATTGAAGAAGCCCAAAAGTTGTTGTGTGGGCCTACAGTCCAACTGTTACTGCAGCCTTAACCATGCAATGGGAGGGGAGTGTGTAGAGTCACTTGGAGCCTTTGTTTTATTTTTATTTGATTTTAGGCACTCTCCAATTAATTTTGTGTTATTTAGTTTAGTGATTTTACTAATTTGTGATCTTTTCAAACTTAAGTTTCAAATATAGTAATTGTCCCCTTGAGCTTTAGATTACATGTAATTGCTCAGTTAATTTGCAAGGGAAACAAGCTAACTTTTGTAAAACAGTAAATATTTACCTTTTCTTGTAATAAATAGGGAACTCAATGTAATCAAACATTAAAAAAATAAATTTTGTTCTCACTGATAATGTTTGCTCTTTATTATTTTTATCATTACTAACCCTTTTTAGCTTTGGTATGAATTTTATAATAATGCAATTGTAAAATCCAGTGATAATGTGGGAGGAACTCTGCTGTGCCTGGGGCAATAACTTGCTCAATGACAGATGTGAGCCCATATTGTGGTTGCTTTGGGCTACATATAGGCATATGCAATAAAAGAACTACTACATCTATTGATCAAACATGCACAAACTATCACACAATGCAAATATACTATGCTGTTGGCATACATGAATATGTGGTAACTACATGTTATTTAATATCTTTATTACATGAGCTGAGAAGATAAACACTGAGATAAATTGTTTTAATTGAGCTAGACATTACAACTTGAGACACATGATTAGCACCTTGGATTGTAACAATGGATTCTAAAGACTTGGCATATAAAAGATAAGAGTGCTAATAGCTGGACTGTTTTCTATGTCTATAAGATAAGGTAATGCTGAACAACTAACTATGTGAGTGGGAGTATCAAATTGTTTATTTATGAACAGTTTTGTCTTCAGAGATAGCTGAGATTCAGTAATGTAATATGCAGTTCTGGTGGCAATGAAGTAAGGATGTAATGTTTCACAGCCAACTTAGGAAAGATGAACACAACATTGTTGTTGCCATTCCAATGATCATTGCTGAGAGGCAGATCTCTGTGAAGATACAGAACTTAAGAGAGAGTGTGAGTAATGGAGATGTTTTTTAGATTGAGGTAATATCAATAGTTGTAACACCATCTCCTCTGTTATACTGGTCTCCATTTTTCTTTTTGCAGAATGTTCAATGTCCATATCAGACCCCTCTATGAGATGGCTACATAAGCTGTACCATGGGTAGTTGCTCAGCAAGGTTGAATGACTACTCAAAATGCCTTCACTCTCCATGCTGTACCATGGAGAGGATGAAGGATTTAATGCTTCAACATGTGAGTGTGTTGGTAGCAATTGGGTCATTGCTCCCAAACTAGGTGTGTAGTTTCCACCAGCATCCAACCTGTGCAACAGATGTGAGGGTGGACTCCTATTCAGTATGACTGTTTGATTCTGTGGCAACAATTGGAAGTGTGAGGAGTGCTGCTCTCATTGTGGGAATGTTTCAATGGAGTTTGCTTCATTTGAGTGAGGCCTAAAAATAATGTTAAGATTGAGATCCCAGTCTGTGGGATTGATTGTGTTTTTTGTGCATGCTTTGTGTTTAGGCAAGGTTTGAATTTGCAGATTGGGTATATTAGGAAATGTCACAGGGTCATCAAACAAATCCTCATTAATATCACCTAGTTTAGGCAGTAGTGTAAAACTGTTGTTGTCATGATTTACAATTTGAAATTCATGTTTGTTATTGATTGTTGTATGTTCTATGTCTTTAATTGTTCTATGTAATGTAGAATTGTGGGGGAGCTCTGGCTACTCTAGTGGTACTGGGCAACTCAAGAGTTTAGATCAAAGGTTGCAAAATCTACCATAGCAGAGAGTGACCCACATTCCAATAAAAAACATACATTGGTGGTTCACTGATTTTCCCAAACAAATACAGAGATTCCATTCCATAAAGGACTCCAGCAGTGACCAATTCACATGGCATCATGTCAAAGCCATATCTTTGAAGCCATCCCTACTCACCAAGGTGCTAATAGTGTGTCTTAAGTATGAATTTCTAGCTCAATAAACAATTTATCTCAGAGTTCTCTTATCTCAGCTCATGTAAATACACAATAAACAAAAGGCACATAATTACCATGCATTCACATTTGCCAGCAGCATAGTATATTTGCAATGTGGTAATTATTAAGTGCATGTACAAATTGATCAAATAAAAGTTGTTATTCCCTACATGTAATTGTAACCTAAAGTGACCACAATTCAGGCTGTCACTGTTAAGGAGCTATTTGTTGACCCAGACCCAGTGCAGTTTCCTCCTGAATTGTCACCAGATCTTAAGCAATAGTTATCATTACAAAATCTTTGACAATGAATCTAAAATGGGTTAATAGATAATTAAATGAAAAAGATTGAATGAAGCTAAATTTATTGTGTGCTTCACTACAGTAAACTTAGATATTTAATACAAAATCTATAATTTATTACCTGGATATTGTTTACAGTTAGAAAACACAATTTCCCTCACAAAGTTAAAAATGAGCAATCACATGTAATTTGAATTGAGGGGACAAATACTAACACTATCAAATAACTACATTTGAAAATACAAATAGTTGATTTAAAAGAAATTGATACAGATAGGTAGCAACAAATCATGAAATCAGGACGTCAAAAAGACATAACACTATTTTCAGAGTGCTGAAATAATAAAATCAAAAAAATAGGCCCCAAGTGACTCTACACAACCTCCATTGCTGGTTAAATGTGTGGTAGGAGTTTGACTGTGGGACCAGACAGGAGCATTTGCATCTCCTCAATCATTTCTGCAGCTAGGATGTTGTCCCAAGATGTAACTTCAGCATATCTAGGTAGCCAGGTAATCTGCATAAGTGTTTCCCTCTGCAAAAATTCTTCACTTCTCAGGCAGAAAAACTTGATCTCTAGCAGATGGGAACTGATAGAGCAATTTCTTCTTAGATTGTTTAATCTCCACATAAATGTATCATAGAACCTTTCATAAAGACAAAGGCCTTTGAACACTATCATGAGAGTCATGAGCACATCTGTGTCTGAAGTATGGGCATCCCCAGGGCTGATCTGAGTGTTCAGATAAAAGTGAACAAAAACCTCTCTAAGCAATCCATGAATTGGGAGCAATATTCATTGACCAGCTGTAAAGTCATTTCCTCCAGATCTGTGACATCTGCTCATTGCATAGTAATAATCTCAATTCATTTAGTGATGTCATAATATCAAGTGAGGGTTTCAATGTTATTTGACCACATCAAATCACTGGATGCCTGAAACAGAATGAGAACACAGGGATCCAGCATTGCAATCTTGTTATGGATCTTTGTTAACTGAATGGAGATTGGTTGGCCCTTCTGGAAAATATCTTTGATCATAACCTTCCTGTCAATGTAGACAGTTTCCAGGTTTCCACCTTCAAGCAGGGTGTCCCTAGTCTCTTTATACTCCTTTGATTGCATTGACTTGTTGACTTTGGCTGTGGTGGAGACATAATTGATAGAATCAGAAAGGTGAGCAGAGACCTTCCTTCACCCCTTCTTAACATGCCATAATGGTAAAATAAGCAGAGTCATTATACAGGGTGGAGGAATACACAATAAGTTATGTTTGTCTGCTTGGCTTTCAACATTGTTGAGCACAATTTTCTCTCTCAGCATAGCAGTCCCAATGGTAACAGGGTAATTAATCTTGGCATCTTTAATGGAGTCCCAGAATGTACTGTGGAGTCCATGCTTGCAGAGTTTATTGACCTGAGAGTTGGAGATGCAAAAGCAGGACGTGGTTCATTCTATGTCCAAGGCTATTTGTTGCCCAGGTGATTGTAGAAGTACCAGCTCCTCCTTGGTAAACATTTCTGTTAAACAACACTTCATTAGGCCTAACACATTGTTGTCTCTGTTCTGTTCAATAACATGGTTGACAATGGAGAGTTTCTCAGCAAACTCATCTGGGTGGTGTTCTATGGTTAAAATTCACTCTTCCTCAGTGATTGACCAGGCTGGTATGGGTATGATAGAGCTTGTGACTGTGGAAAATTTTTGAATGTTAATGGCTTCAATAAGTGCTTTGGTTCTGGGCAATACCTCAACTGCAGATGAGGATAACAGCTCCTCTTCATGATAAAATTGCTCAGGTGAGCACATTGTCTGCTCAATAACTGTTATAGGAATGATTTCACTGTCTTTGGCAGCTTGTCTCTGTGTCTCTGAAAGTTTGTTGTAGCCACACTCCAGATAGTTCATTTTTTCCAAATTGAACAAGATCTCTGTCTTGGTGTGCACATCATAATGGGCAACCAATTCTAAAAACTGCTGCATTGATCCAGGTTAGCAGCATATGAGACAGCTAGTGCAGAACAGTGTGTGATCAAATTCCAATGATGGGAATTTGGTTTCTGATGTGGCTCCCCAGATGTACTTGCAGAGGATCTCTGAAAAGATGTTAAGGTTGGCAAAAGCAACACTGAGGCAATTGACTATCATTTGAGCTGGAAGGTGCCCCAACAGACTACTTGCACCAATAAGTTGAGCATAAAAGTTTTTGAATCTCTCCATGGCCTTTTTGGTTTTACCAGTCAATGATGGTGGTGAGTATGAGTTTAGAAGCCAATTCTTGCAAGCTTGTGCATGCACTTTCTTGTGATGCATTCTTGAGCATTTTGATCAAGAGGCAGTTGAATGTGTGGGTCTTGCAACAGAAAAATGGATAGGACCCAGATGGCTCTGTGAGACTGGATGGGGGCATGAATTTTTCAGAAAACAGATGTTCAGTAAAATTTTGATGGTCTTGTAAGGTATAGGCAATTTGTAGCTCCATAAGGAGCCTCTCAACAGATCTTGAGTACTGTGACATAGTTCTGCAGATGTTTATAGTGGGCCAAACAGACTCAGGGTTTCTATCTGCCTTAAGGTTTGTCCAGACTTCATCAATCTCAATCTTGAAACTCATGTAGCACATGATTCACAAAATTCTCCAACATAGGTTCACTATAGTCAGGAAACATAATGGAAAGAGGTGTGCTTGCCTTGTGACCAAACATAGCCTTAAAGGGGCTGACATTAGTGGTAGAATGCACTGTGGTATTATAAAAGTACTCTACCACCTCAATAACATGTTTGCAATTTCTGCCTACTGCTCAGGCAAGAGTAACTCAAATTAGTTTGATAACAGTATGGTCTTTCCATGATTCTGTTTGACTGCAAGTGATATGCAGTGGTGAACTTGTGGAGTATCTCAAGCTCCTTCATTAAGATCCCCATAAGGTGGTTGTTGAATTGAGGACCATGATCTGAAATTGAACACTCCATGGGCCTGAACTTAAGGATCCATTCCTTGACCACTTTCTCTCCAATAACCTTGGCAGTGGTGCTGTCAAAGGGGATGAGTTGAGCACACTTTGTAAAATGGTCAATAAGTACAAGAAGGTACTGGTACCCTTCCTCATTGTGAGAGAGCTTCTCAATGTCTATATGCACAACTTCATTTGTCTCTGGAAAATGTCTGGCTCCTTGCAATAGACAAGTGGTGCATTTGTTGATCACATCTTGCACTGCAGCTCTAATACCAATAGTTACACATCTTGCATTAAATGTTTGTTCTGTTTGAATGATACCTAAGTGGCCTTTCTCATGAATCTTCCTCACCAGATCTCTTTGAAAGTACTCAAAGACAGCCAACTGACTATTTCAGCTCTGTGTGTAAATCAGGCCTGCATCAGTCTGTCTCCAGTTGTAGCACCAAAAATATCTGTTGGCTGAGGATGTAATTATCATTCTTTAGTTTAGCTATGATTTTGCTTAGTACCTTATTGTAGCATTGGTGATGTGCAATTTCCATGTTGGTAATCTCCTCTTTCACTAAGATAGGGAGGATCACATTTCCATGGTGATCTGCATTGATCTCAGGCAGACACTCATAGTCACTGAAGGGAATGAACCTGAACAGTGTTTTCTCTCTGGGCAGCTTCCAGAGATCATGCTCATAGCTAAGGAGAGCAGTCCAATAATCTGAGTTGTTGTGCAGCCACTCTGGACAGTGTTTGATGGAGAATGTAAAATCATTTAAATACTCAATCCATAGGGCAACAATGTTGGACTTATCCCCAGAGAATTTCTTCAGCCATGCTAGCACTGACTTATCAGTATGCACAGTAAACTGACTTTCAACTAGAGCTAGCATTTCTGACTTGGTCATGGCAGTAGTTTTGCTTGGCATTTCAGAGCTTGCTGCTGAAGTACTGGATGGGACTCTCTTTCCCATCAATAACCTGACTGAGCACACCACTGATAGCAACAGAACTGGTGTCACAATAAATAAGGAATTCCCTTGAATAATCTTGATGGAAATATGACCAGGTTCAATTATTCTTCCAAGAAAAGTAACACATGGTTGTAACAAAGAACACCTATTTCCATTGACTCAGAGACCAGATTCATATAACAAATTAAGAGTGTGTAACATCTTTGAGATTTCTAAAGTCTATGCAAAGGTGGTACTTGTCACCTTGTTTAATAAAGATGGTGGGAGCTGCATAGGGGCTATTGCTAGCCTGAATAATGCCACTTTCTATAAGATCACTCAGGATCTTTTTGTACTCTTCTCAGAGGTTTTTCAGTACTCTTCTAATGGGCAAGTGAATTGGATGATCATTCTTGGTTACTATGGAATGCTGTTTGCCAACAGCCTGGCAAATGCTGATTGAATTGTAATTGGAGACCTCATGATGTTGTCAGAGCAAATGAGAAAGTGACTCACACTCCTGAGAGCTAAGATGTGGGTGAGTCCACTCATTAACAGGGGGATCTGAACATTGTCACTCAGCTCTGCCAGATTGTGAACAGCAGTTAATATCAGTGAACAGGCAGTGGCATGGAATTCCATACAAACCAGAGTTGCAACAAGTTTCAGTTGAGAAGGGCCTATTTTAACAAGAGAATCAGAACTGTTTAGAATAGTAACACATGTTCTTCCTTTTGAGACAATACAGAGATTGGGGGGAGAAGTTAACTCCATGGAAGTGTTTTCCCTTAAATCCAGAAATCATAACATCACTAGTGTATGCAGAGTTGGTGGTAACAGGGACACATTGCCAATGATGAGGCTCACCAATTACACATTCAGAAAACTTAAAGAGATGTCCTGTTTTGGAATGGTGGTAAGCTCCTGCCAACATTCTTTTTCTCTGATGGAAATGGTGTTATTGCCATAATCAATAATACATGAATTTTGATCAAGGAAATCATTTCCCAGAATTATGTCATACAGGAGCATGGCTCTAGGTTTGGTATGTGACCTTTAACTAAAAGGGAATTCCCAGAATCATCCAACAGATGTGCAGTAGATGGAAGTAAATCATTTTGTGACAGACATAACTTAGAGCAACAAGAGTCGCTAATGATCAAGGCTGAGGCCCTGGTATCAATGGTGACATTTATCAAAGATCAGTTTATATCTACTGGGATAATGTTAGTATGCAACAGTGAGGTGATTACCAGAATGTCATGTGCACGTTTTCTAGGAGGCAGCACTCCAACTAGTTTAACTGGTCAACTGAGCTGACAGGTGAATCATGAAAATGGTCTCAGTCCCAGGTTCATCAATGAAAAAGCCTTCACCATCAGTGACTAAATGAATTACAGCTTGGCACTGAGATTTAGTGTTCCCTTTCTGGCCACAGCAAAAACAACAAGTCTGTTCAAGTTCTATTTTCATGGTGGAAGCAACATTGCTCAAAGAGGAAGAAGATTTCTGTGAAGAAGAACCAAATTTAAGATCTCTGGCATCTTTGTCAATATGAGTGGTGTTATGCAACATATATATGATGCTTATAGCTTTACAAATAATTAGGTTGAGATCATCTTCAGGATCACACTTAAGTTCAAGGCAGCTGTGAATGTTAGGTGGGAAGCCTTGACAAATATACAAGAAAAGATCATGCTTTGAATGCTCAGGAGTGAGCTTGCTTAAATGAAACAACCTTTCCACCTGTGTGATGTACATGCAAGCATCATCACCCTTTTTTAACAAAAGATTGCAAAGTAGTATCTTATACTGATGTTTAATATGAGGGGCCTTGTAATGGTCCTCAAAGTAACCAATAAGAAGTTGATAATTGGTCTTCACGTCCTGATCTAGCATCATGTACTGATTGTACACAAGACTTTGAAGGTAGGTAGGGAATTGAGCAATGGCAGCATCTTGTACTGCTACATGGGTAACTTGAAGAGAAAAAACCATTCTTTGAAAGATTGTGAAATTTTGTCAATCTTTCCAGTGAATTTAGGTAATATAGAATGATGATTAAATAAGTTAGCAGTATCAGCCCCAACAGCAGTGTTGGGTAGGATTGATTGACTAAATTGAGGGCCACAACTTGAGTTTGAAGTACTGTATTTATTGCCTTTTTGGTCATGAGTTTTTCTGTTAATTGAATGATTTGTTGATTACTTTCTTTCACTTGTTTCAGGAAATTGTTGTTCTGCTTAAGAATGTCATCTGAGGTTTCTACTCTTTGTTGTAGAATTTTGTTCCTTTTTTCAAGTACTACATTTTCTTTGTACAGGCATTGATTTTGCGTTTGTACTTCTTTTAGTTCAGAATACATTTGCTTTCTGGATGTCTGAAATTTTTGTATTCATTAACAATCTGGGTTTTGTCAGCTTCTAAAAGTGCTATTTCTTGGCATAATTTTTCGTTTTCTTTCTGGATCATGTTGAATCTTTTTTAATTTTCAATTTAGATTTCTTCAATTTTTTGCTTTAGTGCTTCTATATTGGTTTTGAATGAGTGGATTTTGTTGATCAATTCCTCTCTTAAGAGGGTTTTGTATTTTGATTGGGAGTTAGACTGAGAGGTGGGAGTGACTTGTTTCTTACTATGTGTATTTGGCATTTTCTTTCATATAGTGATGCCTGATTGGTTTGAACAGATACAGCTTTCAGCAATGGCAATCTTCAGTTGAGTGGTTAGGCTTTATGTAATTTTCAGTATAATCAGCTTTCAGCAGTATGATAATTCAGGTACATTGGTTGTTCCACACTCCCAAACAAATAAAAACTCTGAAACTTTAGGTAATTTGCTCATTCTTTTATATGGTTCTTTTTCCAGGATCCCTTGGCAGAGGTGCTATTAATTATAAAATGTACTTGTTATTAAGAGTGTCCTGTGGTGGTCACCATGTGGCATCAGCATGGAAATCTGCATTGATGAACACTAGGATTTGCTCATATCTCAGTAATTAACAGCCTGACTCCAGTGCTAAATGAGCCTATTCCTACAAAAGTTTAAGGTAGCCAGGAGATCAGGTAAGGGAAGGGTGCATGGCCACAATCAGCCAAACCCAATGCAGAGAACCCTGATAAAAGAGTCATGTTAGCAGGAGCCCTGATTTAAATAAAAAGTGAGAAGACCTATAAGCTCTTGCATGCAAAGTGTACCATGCATGCTTGTGTACCTAAATTCAGTGCAGTCCTCAGCTTGTGCAATTTAGGTGCTGCAATAAATATAATAAATATAATGAATGACAAGCAGTTGTGAAAAGCCCTACACCTAGAACAGCTGAAGTGCTGTAGTGATGAACTTGTAAAGCTGTACCTGAACAAGGAACCCTCAGCAACAATCAGATAATTTAGAAAAGCATTTTAATAAGTTACATATGCAAATAGAAGTAAGGGTAGAATAAATTCTATTAAACTTTCAATAACAAAATCAAAGTATTTAAACAGAAAAACAAGTATTTCCTCAACAAAAGTGACACTAAAAGCATACTGTGAATAATGAGTAAACACTAACAGGTCCCTTATTAACCTTTTGTGTGGTAATCAACTAATATCAGAAATACTGTGTGGCAGACAATTCAAATGTTCAAAAATAGCACAGTCTAATACTTATTAAGTCAAAACAAGGCAATTACAAATTCATGTAAATGTATTGTACAATTAAGATTTATTAAATTCAAAATATTAATGATGAGAATGTTTGTAAAGGCATTGGTTGATGCCACACTATCCACATCTCATTCACTTTCTCATATATTACTTAGAACAGTTAATAGGTATCCAATACCTAACCAACCCAACATGGTCAGTAGTTCTGGGAAACAATGGCTATCAATGAAGATAATTCTAATTTGAGTACCCTGCACACTGCTGGGCACAAGTAAAGAGAACTGCTCACAGCAATCCAACCCTATAAAAGAAGAAAGTACTAATGACTCTTGTGTTAGCTCTATTATCTCTTTAAGTTCTCAAAGTACTATTTATTTTTAATGATCTTTTTTGGAAAGGAGAAGTTTATAAGAAAGTATTAAATCCTTGCTTTATAACTACACATACTTTGAAAATTACTAGCACATGAGAAAACTATTATCATATATCCAAAGTCTATGAATGAAAATCTGCATCATTGTTATTTTAGAACTATGGTTCAAACTTGTTTGTATGAATTTTTACAGATTATAACTATATTATATATTATATTGTAATGAAACAATTGGGAAAATTATTTTATGTTAATATCAAATGTGGAACATTGCTTGTAGTTTTCTTCTTACAAGTAGATGAAGATTAACAAAATCACAAAATGTAAAGTTTCACTTAGCATGGCACAATATTTGAAAATGGAGATTCTACAAACTACTTAACATAGTGACAATTATGGGAAATTTTTATATATGGAAATCCATAAGGAATGTTGCTAAAACAACAGATCCTATTAATAATATCACCAATCTTATCAGTATGGACACTATGTTATATAGGCTGAATCCTGCATTTAACTTAATGGTTGAAATAGGATTGGCAATCAACATGTTAATTCACAGTAGAGTCATTGAGCTGGGTTATGTGCACAAACTCTATACAGTCATAGAAATGCACATATCTTTAGCAATTGCACAAAGAAAATCTGTTCTAGAAGAGATAAATTCAATATTGGAAACACTCAAAGCCAGAAAACAAACTTAAGAAAGTTTGCTGCAAATAAAGATATGCCCTCTTGATCAACACTATCATACATCTGTAGAAATTCAACAACTTTGTGAGATGAATTTGACACCTGATTTACACAAATCAATTTTTGTTGATAAAACTGTACCAGAAATAAAACCCAATGAGACAGCATAGATACTAGCCATTTTTCTAAATCACCAACAATGCAATGCTACTTTTAAGCAAAAGCAGTATGAAATTATGATGCCACCACTTGGAACCAGCATGAAGTTTTGGTTATAAACAGACATTCTTATGGCTGCATTGCCTGTAAAAGCTAAACATTTGTCTATGTGAGCAGAAAATCCATTCACAAGCATAATAAGTAGGGAATAGCCAATAGTGAACATTTCCATCATCCAGCTTTCATCTTCTACATGTATATGCTATTTCCAATTACAACTTCTATCCAGTAATAATTGCAAATACATTTATGGCACAGCCAGTGAAATGAAATACAAATCTTTTAAGAAACAACCATGGTTGACTACTGTGCAATCACATCTGCAATCTTAATTTAAAGGAATGGATGTTGAGCAATGTGTTTCAATAACTAGAGATTTATAACACATGTAAATTTAGTAAGGTATCTCTAAAGATAGAATCTTATGAGAAGAAGGAAATGACAAGCTAATATTCCTAACAGAGATCAAACTGAAATCTTTGATGAAAATCTGAAATGAAGACCAACTTGATACTATTTTCACACAAAACACAACAAATTGTAGACAAAGTTAATTTCAAAAAGGTCTGAAAACCAATGCATTTGAGGCAGTTGTAGTGGAAGGAAACTTTCACAAAAGATATAATGATTGAGGAACCTTTATCCATGGAAGCAGGGTTTTTGAGTACTCAGAATGTTAAGAACTTGAACTTGAATAAGCTTCCAAAACTTGATCAAAAACTTGGAAGAGAACTCATCAAAACTTGAGCTCAAACTCATTCAAAAATCCACTTGAAAATACTGTAAAAATTAAATTTCTTTAAATATCAATTTTCATACTAATCACAAAAACTATTTTTTAGCTTAGAATTTTCGTAAAATAAACATTTTTTACAATAAAAAACTCATAATTAGAAAGAAACTTGATTGAACTTGGAATTTCATTTAAAAAATACTTGAACTTGAGCTCAAAATGTAAAAACTGAAACTTGGTCCAAGTAACTTCAACTTGACTTGAAAACCCTGCATGGAAGTAGATGATGCAATTAAAATTGTCACACAATAGTTTGGTTATTGCAAGGAAACACAATCAGCCACATGTGAATTGTAGTTTATGACCAAGTCATTCACTACACAAGAAATAAAGCAACTACTCAAGCCCAGAAAGCATCTAGCTATAGACATGCAGTATATATCTTCCAAAATTACCATCTCTGAAGATAGAAAGCACAGTTACAACAACATGTTCCAACCAAAGAATTTTGTAACAAGATCAACACACTAGTTAAGAACTGTCCAGCTACTGTTGGAGGAGCTACAGCTAGCATAATGAATAAATCTGTATGGAGTTACTAAAAGGTCACAATACATTCAACAAATTATGTTTACCACCACTGACTGTATCAGTAACCATGGTCATACCTAAGTAGAAGATTTAAAGGAAAACATCAGCACACATACCAAGCTATGTTTATTCACTACAACAAGCTCAGAAAATAGCTGACAGCTGACATTACAAAACATTGATGAAAATATGTAGGCATCAAGATAACTTGGAATGTATGTACATTGATGGTTTTATAATATCTCTAGATTTATATATAAAGGGCAAGGAGATATGCATTGTCATAGATGATGTCTTGTGTTGGTTTCAAGAAGTGGAAACAGAGACCATTATTTTACTCTCAAATTTGTCAATGATCCAATGATCTAGTCTATTCTGATCTGTTAGAGAAAATCTAAAGATATACAATAGGAAACATTGAATAGAGAGTGTGACAATTATAAAAGCCAGAAACAATGAGCCAGAAAACATCATGTAAAATGAAGTAGTACAGAATGCAAGTATCTTCAACAATGATCCTGAGACATCTCAGTCACTGTTTAATATATTTGAATTCTTCTATCTGAATTATCTGATACATAGCAGCAGAGTGAACACCTCACATGCAAATACAGCCATAATGGTCTTAGTAGTGCTGAAATGTCTTAAGTAGTACAAATACTTTTTCAACTACTTTGAGAAGCAGATAAACAAGCTAATATGTAGTGTTGTAATACAATATTAATTGGCAGTTAACTTTCTTCATTATGCTAAAAACATTTCTACTGAAAAAGAAGTGGCACTGAAATTAACCAAAATTGAAAAGGACAAGGGCATTAATTGGATATTGGAAGAGGCAGAGGAGTTAATTGAAAAGGTTAGTGGCAAGTGAGAACATCTACTTTCCTTTTAAACTGATGAAACAGGGCATGTGATATCAGCTTCAAAATGTTTAGAATATTAATTATATTTGTAAAATTTTATTAATTTAAAATAAAATTGTTACAAACAAATTATTCTTTTAAACTTTTTGAGGTAGAGTTCAGAACAATCTCAGTATAGTTCTGTCCAAGCAGAAATTTGAATGTGTAAGCTACCCATTTACCAACAATCAAATTACTAACAGGTTAGTTACATTTGAAATTCAAAAAGAATAAACATGATTTGTGATATTAGAAAGGCACCAAAGATATATGACACACACAATTTGAAAAAACCAAGTAAAGCAAACTGCAAGACTGTCAGCTGATAGAAAACTCTTAATCTAATTTATATTTAATTAAGTGAAATTCTAAACCTTTTTCCACTTGAAATAATATAGTTCACTTTTAGCTATTTTAGAAAATTTTTTATTTAGTATTTACTTGTTTTCATTTATAATTTTTTTGAGTGTTTGTTCACTCATCAGTGTCTTTGTGTTTAGATATACAAGTTAAGATCAATTTTATTTACTCTATCTCATTTTATTATTTAAATTAAAATGGATACAAACCTAAATGATTTAGATGGCTAGGATTAGTAATGCCTTTGTGGAATTTAAAAGATCACAATTGATGTTGCAAACAAAACTCATCCTTTGTTTAGGTTAAATTGTAGAAATCTTCATTCAATTGCACTATCATTTCTTTTGCATATAAAGAAGTTAGTATGAATTTATTTGAAAACTAAAAGATTACTTATGTGTAATGGTAATCATTCTTCATGAATGCCCAGTTATGAACATGAACTAAATCAAATGAAAAAATAAGTGATTGTATTTTTTACATTTTTTAAACTTTAAAATATTTACTCCTAAGTTAGTTTAAAGAATAGTTTGGTGGTTTATTAACTGTTTAGGATTTCTTAATCAAAACTGTTTTGATAGAATAAATGTTTAAATATTTACTAAGCTGTTTAAATGATTTTCATGGTAAACACTTGTTGGTCAAGGTAATTTAATTTATATGATGTTAGTATTGCAAAAGTATAATAAACTTAATTTACTTACTGATAACTGACAAACAAAAGGTTAAGCAAGTACAATAGCATATAGTTCAACACTAATGTAGTAAATAGAATTAGAGATAACTCTAAGAGGAGATTACAAAAAAACATATCAGCCAACACAAACCATGATGGTGTTCTCACTTTGTGTTTATTTCTACTTCTGTTGTGGATTCTTTGTGAGATTAGTCATCAATGAAGACAATAGATGAAATCATTGTTGACTGTCACTGTATATGTGAAAAACACATTGCTGTATCCAACAGTCTATGCACAACTCTATTACACTATTTGTAAACTTAATATTTCTTTGTAAGATAGTCAGCATCATTACATGCAAATCAGGTGAACAGTTAAAGAAACAAACAAACTTCTGTAGGAAATCTAAAATTTTAAGGACTTTGTCTAACAAACATAAGCTACATTCTGACATCACTTTTGTTGCCCAAGAAGCTTTTTGGTTAAACAAGTTCTGCATACATTTAAGACCTCAGCAAAGTTGGATTTCTCTGGATTACCCCACCAGGTTGCTCCAACTCTAAATTTGCTATATTCTATTAATGTTGTAGCTTTTGTTGTGAATTGAAACAGATTCATAGTAGCATAGTAGCACTGGTGTACACCAGTGATGGGCATTCAATACAAAAAATGTACTCAACCAGAGCTGACACACAGTTTGATCAACTGAAGCTGATCTGAACCAAATATT
Organism: Hofstenia miamia; assembly: GCA_900660155.1. Lineage (NCBI taxonomy): Eukaryota > Metazoa > Xenacoelomorpha > Acoela > Hofsteniidae > Hofstenia > Hofstenia miamia. The sequence goes on from CABFPE010000485.1 coordinate 229,274, forward strand.
AATTCCTTTACATGACTTGACCTGACCTGACTATCAATTCACTTACCCAACATGGCCTTAAGAAAAGTAAATACATAAAAATGTACATGAATTACAAACAAATTAAAATTCAAAAAATGCTATTAGTGCAAAAAGCGTAATTTTAGAAAAAGTTGATCATCAACAGTTGATGGGGAATGTAGTTGATGTCATGTTCAAGTTATCATTGAGGCACTTACACTTCAGAAAATGGGGGTGAGGGTGTAATGCACAAAAGTCTGTTTGCCAGTTTACATATTCTGGGAAAGTCCTTTATGATCTCTGGTTTATTTCAGAATTGGGTGATGTCAAATTTTTCTTTGGAGAAGCATTGTTCTAATTGATGCCATCTTTCAAACTCAGACAGAATGTATTTAGCTTTACAGAAAGTAAAAATAATTATGTGTGATTAAAGAATTTATGTTCTAAGAACTTACTACAAGAATGGTCTTTTGTAAATGAGGTCTTAGACATCATTAGTGGAGCCAATGTCATGAAGGAATATTAATATATTATGTATTGTCTTTGTCCTTTAATGAATTAGGTTGTGCTTGTTTACATCTGCAAAACCAAATAATACTGCATTTTATTAATTTTATTAAACCTCACAATTACCTGACAGACCTGCTCCATGAGCATGCCCAACCCAGCCCATTTCCAGGTTATTGTACCTGAATCTGATCGGATACCCATAATTGGGTTAGGTAAAGTCAGTTACCTGATGCCCCTCTCTGTGCCACACCAGTTGTACAATGCAAACCTGACCAAAAACTATTTAATGGGTTCCTGAAATCTAAGGATGAAATTTCTACACCTAGATAGAATGTAAAATTGTAGGTAATTGAATAAATACATGTATTAAATTTGACACAACCCAACATTCTCTTCTAAGTTTTCCAATCAAATTTATTAGTGTGATGTACTTATCACTTTTTACATTTAGTTTTCAGAACCAAAATATTTTTCATTGAATTGAATCAAAATTAATTTCACAATTGAAAATAATATTCAATTAAATGTTACTGCATCAAAAAGTAATAAAATTAATAAATTTATTAACTTTTAAAGATCATGCCACACTAGTTACATACAAATTTATTGTAAACACTACGTTTATTTTGAAATTTTTTAAAAAGTCATTCTTGATTTTCTTAGAAAAATAAGAACTTAATATGATTTTAATCAGATGTAGCTGCTAATCTTCAAACCAAGAATTTCGAAGCAACTTTCACTTACTCAATCCAAATTCCACTATTTACACTTGAAGATTATGTATTTTGTTGAAGAAAATTGAATTTTTTCATCTTTTACTAAACAAAAATATATTCATTTGTACATGAGAAATATGCTGAAATTAACAAAATTGACTTGTTGTTATATTTAATTTTGAGTTTTATTCAAATTTGAGGTTGGATATTAATGATTTGTCTTGCAATATTTTTTAACTAATTCAATTTCAAATTTCAGATTGTTAGTATTCAAATGGTTGTCTTAAATTCAATTTTTAATATGTATGCCTTAATGCAAACAGGGTGCTTGAATAATTAACCAAAAACTAAGAATTAAAATCCAAGCTGAAAAGGATGATTGTTCCTAAACTCACACTCAGTTCAAATATTTCTTCTCTTAGTAAAACACAAAAAGTGAAAACATTTAGGGCAAACTGTTTTTGCAAATATTGCATATTTCTCTTAGAAATCTATTGTAATTTAGCTCAAGAATTTATAATTATTGTTGTCCTTGAAATTTTTATTTGGTCTTTCAATGCTAAGGAATTTTTGTTAATATAATAATTTCGTTTTATAGCAACAAATAAAATATTTTTGCAAATAATGTGCAGCCTTCCTTTCTGCTCAATGATTAGAGAAATAAAAAAATGAATTAACGAGAGCATTCTTGAACGGCAATATACCATGCGAATAAATTAAAGTAGTATATATGTTTTGATAGAAGCAGAATGCGTTGAGTTGACCCATAACGTCGATCTCTTCTATGTTCTTTATACAGTAACAAACATTCTTTGATATATGCAAATGCTTTGTCAGTGTATACTGTTAAGCACTACTTAGATATTTAGCAAAAAGCTACTTGATATTTTGTTTGCCCAAATTAATATGTTGATTTTATTCAGTTATGGAAGCTACAATTTCGTTTGTAGATTATAAATTTTTGTTACGCTGACTGGTTTTTTGTGAATCCTGACATACCTTAGCTAGTTATAGACAAACAGTGCTCATTTTTTGGTTACCCATTTTAATTGATGTTATTGTGTAGGTATTAAACGCTAACCCTATCACTTCATCCAACCATTTCGTTTCATTATTTTGAGTTATTTCTAGCTTCAGTTTATTTTCTGATGCACAAGCCAATTGCACAAAAACATACATCACTGCATCATTATCAGATTGTGTTCAAAGGTGTAACAATACATTTTCAGAGCAGGCCGCTGCCGTATTATTTTATAACTAACGACCTTTATAACTTATTGCCGACCACCGATACTCATAAAAAACAAATGCCTCCTTCACATGTCCTACACGTCACACATTTGGCCTCATTATCCGAATAATTTCTTGAAAAACAAAAAAATATACCGGTACTTATTATGATTATTTACTATGTATTGAATGTAACATTTCAGAGAAAATTGAAAATGAATGACATGCAAATTTTCTTCTGTACCCGTACGTTACCGAAATTTGAGGCCTAAATTAATGTATATGAGTTATATGATTTTAGATATTACTATAATAGCAATGGATGTAGCCTTGTAATATGTGAGAGAAATTTACATGCAAATGAGATTGAATGTATGCGCTTCATTTCTTTTAAAAATATCCGTACGTCACAAACAATTGTCTTGGACTTGACCAATAACATTATTCAAAACATTCGCTAAATTTAAATGTCTTTAAGCCATTTTGTAGTCAATAATTGAGTATATCTTTAATAAAATAAGTATTGCAGTATGGCATTATCGTGAATGAAGAAAGTTCGCTTATTTCCCCACACGTTTATTTGTTTGAGGCTCCTAATTTGTATTGATTAGCAAATTTTTTGTGCTTAAGTATTCGTTTGAATGTTCCTCGACTTGACGTTTCTCTTGTTAACAGAATTAAATGAAGTATGCAATTCTATGTTCTATACAGCGTAATACAGCCTGATACACGTTTGTTAAACTTAAAATAATTATTTCAGAAATATTGTTGCGCCAATATCTTTAGTTGATTGTCTATAAATTATATCTATGCCTTAATCGTATTTTTTGCTTAAGTTTACATTAGCGCATAGAATTGCTTTATGGTTTTGCTTTTAGTTGTTTTAAACAATGCACTTCACTTAACATCTTGCTAATTTGGTTCCTTAACAAATTTTTAGCTGAATTTATATCAACGTCTGCGCCCAAACATTTAATTTGAAATGGCTTGCTGTTGTGGGAGATTGCTGTATATTTTGAATCTAGCCTCTACATTTTGCGATTTTCCTAATTTTCGTGACTTTTTATGGATTACCAATCTAATTATTCTTTCCGAAATTTGCTCATTGTGCACTAACAATAGCGTTTCAATTTCTTATGTATGAGTTTAAAGTCTACAAACAAATGTGTGTATCTTAATCAAGACTCCTCTACTATAGTATCTAACATCCGCAGATCCCCATATTTGGTTTTGAAGATGATTCTTATCTAACAATTTATATAAGCATTTCTGTATTCAGAAATATATAGAGTTTAAAAAATATAAACGAAGTGTGTTCACATTATGCTATCGCAGTATACGAACTGCTGTCCAAAATTTTATATCATGAAATGATTTTTTTGTTAGATAGATAGATAGGTTTATTGACCATTAAAACAAAAAAAATTCAACGCACGCATCTCCAGAACAAAAACTATGTAAATATATATATAATTTACAAAAGTTAGATCTAATGGTCCATAATGTGTTGTACTGCATTGTGAATAGCTGTTGTAATGACATGGGAGGGAAAATTATCAAAAAGGGATCCGAGGTTAGAGGTTGAATTACGCAACTGTTGGGTAACTAGTTGGGTCTTTGGGCACCGGAAAATTACGTGGAATTCGTCCTGGACAGACGAGTTGTCGCAAGTGCACACTCTTTCATGCCTCTCCAACCTCGACCATCGACCTGTTTCAACTCGTAATTGATGCGACGAAAGACGCATTCTTGTGGTGCTAATTCTAGCATACTCTTGAACCAAATTGTCTTTGTAGAAACTTGGCTGTTTCACAGACGGGTTGAATTGAGCGTATGTAATAATTTTTGACTTATCTGAGTTTGATATGCTTTCCTTGAAGTTGTCTGACACTGGAACTTCTCCTAAGATTACATTATCAAGAAACGTAGATGTTGGAGACTTGACAGTTCGACATAACTCTAGTGAAAATAGGAGTGGAGCATGGGCATTTTGGCGTTGAAGCTGGTCCATCCACCACTTGCGTTGTCTTGTGGCAATATGCGTTCGGCATGAGGGGAAATCCGCTTCTACAAGACAGGGGATATTCGGAGCAGATGATCTGACAGATAACATTATCTTTACTATATTCATATATACTCTTTCCGCTTTCTTATAGCATGCACCTGATAACCAAGATTCGCAACCATACAATACAGATGACAATAAGACCGACTCGGCTACCATTTTCTTCATAGTGAACGGCATGTCCGGATTCTCATTTATGAAAGCAGCATATTTTACTATTTTTCTTTGTACAATCAATGTGCTGTGATACATCAGAAATTGTTCGTCCTGTATCGCTGAAAATGACACCAAGGTATGTATAGGATGATGAGTAGGTGATGTTATTGCCTTGATCTACTGGAATCGACGCTTTGTCATGGACCTGTGATGCATTTATCACCATGAGTTTTGTTTTATCATAATTGATAGACATCCCATATTCTTCACAGTATTCAACAACAACTTTCAATTTTTTTAACAAAGCCTGACGTGAACGAGCAAGAAGAACCGTATCATCCATCATAAGAAAAGAATGACATGGGAGTGAGTCTTCGAGAATACATAGAGAACGAAGACGATGAATTAGAGCATCTACATAAATCACAAAAAGGATGCACGATGTGGGGCCCCTTGTTTCACACCTTGTGTGGCATCGACACTCGTTGTTCCTAAGATGAACTTGTAAAACGGTAAATTCGGATAAGAGCCAATAAGACTCTTGGTCCACATCCAATGGATCGTAATAGATTGAATAGTTTTGTCCGATGAACTTTATCGTAGGCCTTGGAGAAATCTATATACAAAGAAATAAAGGCTTTTTTGATTTCCTTGCATGGTCTATGAGTAGGCGAAGTGTGCAGATTTGCTCGAGACATCCTTTCTGTTTCTGAGCGCCTGTTTACTCCGAACACACGTTATACCACATTGCCAATCGTCTCGTAAGAATAGTTTCATATACTTTATTTAACGCACCTGACACATTTATACCGCGGTAGTTATTGCAATCAAGCGGATTACCTTTCTTAAATAACATTGTCATCCTAGAAGTCTCCCATGATTCTGGAAAGATATCTGAGATGAATATAATGTTAAATAGGTTTAGCAGAAAGTACATCCACGACATGGGGAGGAAACATAATATCCCTGGGTACAGACCATCTTCACCGGCAGCTTTGTCTTTTAACGATTCAGTAACTTCATTTACTTCTCTTATCGTTATATCATCATCTAAAATTGGAATGTATAGCAAGTCATCTGTTGTAGGTTCTAGGAGGTTCTCATGGGAATTGTACAATCTGGTGCAGTGATCATGGAACTCCATATCCCTAGGACGGTTCTCATATTGATGACTAAGCAATTTCGTAGTACCTCTCCAATTGATAGATTTCCATATTAGCTTGTGGTCGTTTGATTGGAGCAATTGATTCCAACGGCTCATTGCGGTATCCCTGCGACTTCTGCCGTTC
>CABFPE010000485.1:235647-283364 GCA_900660155.1 Hofstenia miamia
GGTTGAGTATCGATGCTAGTGTTTTCGATGAGATTTTTTTACAGTCTATCTGCAGCATGAGGGGGGGGCATGTTTAGACGGAAGTGAGAGGTCTTGATGTACTTGAAAATTTTTAACTTGGTTTAGAAGTGAAGTAGATAATATGCAAACATCAATAGATGATAACCATCTCTCTTTTTGCCTGTATGTCAAGGCTCTTGTGAATTCCATGAATTGCAGTATGGGTTTCCGAACACATGTCTATTATCATTTTTCCTCTTTCGTTCACTTTGGTGTCCGGATTTGTTGTGAATTGGAGGTTAGAGTGTGGCTTAGCGTTAAGATCGGAATATCTTCCATTCAGATCTCCACACAGTATACATTTGCGACAGGACGAAGAACGCTCAGATATGCTGGACATGAGGCTAGCTAACATTGATTCATGGAAGTACGGGGATTCTTGTGGTGGTATGTAACAGACACCAAACGAAACACCAGGAAAAAGGTCAAACCCAATCCACAACTCTTCAAACTCTTGATTGCTTACTTTTAATATGTGTGGTATCAACCAATGTTTGACAGCAATCACTACACCACCTCTATGTTTGAGTCCAAATGAAGGATTATACAAAGTAAAACCAGGGATATGAAAATTTCTAGATTTAGTTTCACACAATAACACTATATCGTTTTCTATTAAAATATTTAATTCTGAAGAACACTCGATATTATTCTTTATACCATTAACGTTCCAAGATAAGATGCTAAGATAATGACAATTATTTTTATGTACATGTTCTGGAGCACATGCGAGATCTAAAAATACAGGGAGTGACTGTCAATTACTAATCCATCTCTCTTAACGACGCGATTCTTCCAATCATACTCAATCTCAATGCCAGCGTTTTCTGCCTTCTTCTTCTCCATCTCCACTATATTCCGCAAGCGGGTTTCTTCTTTACGTATTGCCGGGTGGATATCTGGTTTGACGAAAATCTTATCAAATGGTGCGGGAGATTTTTTNTAACTAATCCATCTCTCTTAACGACGCGATTCTTCCAATCATACTCAATCTCAATGCCAGCGTTTTCTGCCTTCTTCTCCAACTCCACGATATTCCGAAAGCGGGTTTCTTCTTTACGTATTGCCGGGTGGATATCCGGTTTGACGAAAATCTTATCAAATGGTGCGGGAGATTTTTTAAATGCAGGTCGTTTAGATAAAATATCTTTGCGCTGTATTCCCGAATGAAGTTTAACGAGAATAGGACGAGGTCGATCAGATTCTTTACCAATCCTTCGAGTACTTTCCAGACATGATGCGTCAACTCCCATTTTACGAAAAATCTCATCAACTTTCCCTTCATCGTCCTTCTTATGCATTATAGATTCTTTCTCACTTACACCAGTGATAATCAAGTTAGAAGCACGCGTTTTTATGTCTACACATTCTAGAAACTTTTGATGACCATCTAAAATTTCCTTCATTTTGCGGTTTTCGTCTTTCAGCGCGGAATTCTCTCTTCTACTGCTCTAATTTTTGCACTTAGTGTATCTATCATTTGGCTGTTTCTTGCTACTTCTTTATAGTGTCTTGTGTTCATTTCTGTAATCACTGAATCCATTGAGGCGACGCGTTTATTCAGTGTTGCAACATCAGTTGAAATAGAACCCATCGCTTCTGATATCATCATTATGAGTTCTTTCTGATCATTTGCATTTCGTGTTCCAACCATTATGTTGTGACTCCTTTATAGAATAAAAATCTTGTACTCTTTAAAAAGCTAGTGTTTGTAGAATGCGAATTGAAGTAATATTGGTAATATCTGAGAAAACACTGATTATAATCGAAGATGTCAAAAAACCAACTGTAAACAAATTTTTTGAAATTCTAAAATTTGTTTGTGCTAAATTGTAATGTACGATATATAGTTTTTTCTTTAATTACAAACGAATACAATATATTCCAAACTTACGTTTTTACATATAAGCTTTTATTTATATTAGATCATATTTAGTGTTCTTATGTGAATGACTGAACTTTCAATTCAATCTGATGACTCATTAAATGTCGATGGCTTGCTATTTACGTTTTTTCCGTGGAAACCACTTTGTCAATCAGACTGTGCAGTTTTAGATGCAATTGCTGAAGCATTTAATTATAATTCACATGAAATTTCACAAACTGCGGCGTTTTTAGGAAATGTTCTGTTCAGGGATTTTCCTGCCGAAGTATTTCTACAGAAACCTGTCGTTGTTGAACGCATTTTTATCATGCTACGAAATTTACCGAAATCAGATTGTCATCAACATTTAATTATAATTGATCTATTGTATCAATTATCTCTATGTTTAAAGAATCGATATTATTATCATTTACAATCTAAAAATCGCACATCTGTTAATGCGAAATCAGAAAAGAATAGTTCAAGAACTGCATCAGAAGATCTGACAACAAGTCACAAACAGATTTATGAATCTCTTTCAAATTTATCAGAATCTACCATAGATGGTCCTTTTCGTGGTGGAAATTTTGACACCAGTGATTTCCTCGCATCTGAAATTTCAATTCAGTTAAGCCTTCCACAATTTTGTATAAGTGTAATGCGTAACGTATCTAAACTTTTAAAAACGTCGAATCCAATTTTGTGCAATGCAGTGTGCCATCTTCTGTCTGAAGTATCATTTTTATGCTCACTAACAATTGATGGGAAAGAATTTTGGAATAATCGATCAGAAGTTTCACACATATTCTTGAAAGATATTCAGGACTGTTTTGCCTGTTTTCTAGATGCAATGAAATATCAACATTATTCGTCTGATCGCAGAAAACGAAATGTATTGGAATCGAAGCTTCACTATTTAATGTATATTAATATTGCGCATGTGTTTTATGAGCTTTTGCTAAAAATATTTCCTCAGAATACATGTTGTCAAATTATTCATTGCTATTTTAAAGATTCTCTTTCTGCCATTTGCAATTTGATTTTGATGGATCCATATTTGTTTAGCATTAACCGACAATTAGCTCATAATTTGGTTTCATATATCAAAACTATTTCTATTGAATGCTTCACAATTAACTTTCAAACAATATATGCTATCGATGATGCTGTTAATCTTAATGGTGAAGCAGATATTAATCTGTTTTGTGAGAAGCTAGCAAATTCTCATTTAGCATTAACATTTGCTAAACAAACAACCAAAATTTCCTGTATTTTCGAACAGCTATCTAAGGGAGTCAAGTATAAGGATGATGTTACAAAGGTCTTGTTATTACTTTTGAAATCTAGTGACGATTCTGTTCGTCTAGAAGCGTACACTCGACTAAAAGAATTTTGTGAGAAAAATCTTTCCGTTGAAATTATTACACGCTCTTCCGACTCTACTTCAACCATTTTCAATTACATTGAATTTAATGTGATCTCTGTTGTCATTGTTCGTGGATTAACTGATAATTTAGTTGACATTAGATGTATCTCCTCTGATATAATATTTAAACTTCTAACATCTGAAGTGATGTTTGACAAAGCTGTGTGGACAGATTTCATTCAGAATTTATCTTCACTTACCTCTCACCTAGTAGGCCACACATCTTCAAATACTAATTTAGGAAAGTTATTATTAACAGCGCTATCAAATGCTTCATCTGGATACTCAATTTTTATAAGTTCTGAACGAATAAGATCTCAGTTTAAGCTCTTGTTTCATCAAGATAATTTTATACGCAGTCGAGCGTTCAATTGGATTATGAATGAAAATAACTTGAGTGGTACTATTGAAAAAATGTTGGAAAATTGGGGTAATATTATTCTTAAGTCTATTTTTATCCGCAGAATATGCTCCGATAAAAACTCAGCTGAACTTCAAAATATTGTCAACATTGTGCAATCATCAAATCTCGAGGAATCTGTTAGGTTATCAGCCTATGAGCAACTAGCAATTCTTATGGAGGATTGCGGTTATCATATGTATTTCATTGGAAGAGATATGCAACAAATGGTGATAGAAATTCTTAAGAAAAATTTAAATGGCAATCAACATTCTAAATCTTATGTAACCTCTTCACTTTGCATTTTGCGGTCTATTATATTTTTTAATTCATCAGTTAGGCACACTTTGGCACATGATCAGTCGATGTTAATTGTACTGGTTAAGTGTGTTTATTTGTATCATGAATCTAGCAATGCATTATTTGATGCAGCCAATTCTTTAGCTTTACTTTGTTTTGACGAAGCTTTAATTCGCAATGATGACTTTAATTTTTCTGCGTCCTCGGCGATTTTGCAGAAGTTCAATTTCCCTTTCAAAATTAATGCTGTAGAGAATAAATCGGATAATATATTTTGGCAAAGTTTACAAAATGATTCATTTAGAGATTTTGTTGAAAACTATGCTTACATTAATTTTGATCGTGTTTGTTCTTCTCCCTTGATTAAGGACTGCTTGCATTCGGCAATCAAAGAATTCATCAGTAAGAATACTTACCTCGAGTGTTTGCTTACCGATTTCAACAATGCTGCTTCTCACTACCATGTATGCAATGCTCTGGTTAACCTGATCCAATACCTCTTTTTTCTCAACCATGTTAATGAAATGGGTGGTCTTTATTTTGAGGTTTTGGATCGCTTTTTCTCAGTGCTTCCCAATAGTCCAGATGATGAAATTCTGCTTTTAAAGGTTTTTGAATTTGTTCTTAATTGCTTACGAAATCCTCAAACTGAGTTATATAGGAACGTTTCATCTAAAATCTGTACATATATCTTCCAAGATGAAAATGCGTTTTCTGGTATTTTGTCTCGATTAAGTCATTCAACAATTTCGAACACAAGTAATAACGAAAGGGATTTAAAGTTGTATATCTTGCAAATTCTATGCAAAGTAATTATTCACAATACAGTAGGAAGTCATGACCTTTTTAATGTTTTAACAGATTCTATTCAAATACTTGATAAGCCCGATTTTTTTAGTCTTTCTGTTTTAGAGTTGACGTTGGAAGCAATCTCAGGGATTATTATTAACATTGATTTTAATAAAGCACAATTACTTAATCTTTATGATTTAACAAACACGTGTATTTCGTTGTTCAATTCATTTCACAAAGGACGCGGGGAAAATGGTCTTTTGTTTATGGGCTGTGGAATCACTCGCGCAGTATGTAATATTTTAACAATAATTTCATCTTTGCTGTCAATGAGAACACATCCTGTATCTTGGGAGAAACGCTTTGCTGTTTTACACGGTGATAATTACTTTTTCGATTGGTTAATTCCTGTATTGAGTTACAGAGATCAAGAAGTACGATGCTATGGATTTCAAATGACTGCTAATTTTTGTGCAAATTTGGATGGAGCTGAAATATTATACAACACATTTAGGCAATTTCATGGAGGCTTTTGGCGATTTTTTATTAACATCATCATAGACTTTGCTGAATGTTGCACTGTAAAACAAGCAGTTTGTGACGTAATAGTAAATTTTTTAACATTTGATCTTGGAAATTCTGATGACATGGATTCCTATTTGGGTCCAGTAGATGATTTTGAAAACACACAAGATGGCGTCAACGTATTACTAAATTTACTTGAGGAAATTGAATTTTTTTCTTATTTGAGTAATGAAATTGGGCATTTTTCAAGTAGTTTTGATTTATATTATAGGAAGAGATCTTCGAATCATCCCGATTTTATTACTCCAGGCTATCTTGCAAGTCTATGTCAAATTGTTTATAATTTAATCTATCTAAAGCCTGACTATATTCATCACAAACTTCGAACCTCTGGGCTAACATTTGAAATTTGTAAGCTCCTTGATATTCCAAGCTTTATGAAGGTATTTGAAGATGTTCAAAATGTGAATGATAGTTTTGAGGCAGACAATATAATGCAATTCGCTTTTGAATATCTAAAAATGGTAGTTTCTATAATAAAGCTACTATCTGTTGATTTATTTACTGTGAATAACTCTATTACTGTTCAAGATAAAGTATTTCTTAATGTTGTCATCAATTTTTTCCATTTCGCAGAGAGCTTATCTGTGAAATCTGCTCTTCTACGTGAATGTGTGACTCAAATAAATTTAGAATGCAGTAATTCATTATTTATGTTCTTATATTATAGTCAGAACTCGGAAAAGGCGCATGATGTTTTACTTGGCGTCATTGAAAAAAATTGGGAGAGGTTTTCAAAAAATATTTGCAATATTGTGTCATACAGCAAAGTTAGTGAGGTTCTGTTGAATTCCATATCCAAACTTTTTGTGCAATTTACTGCTTTGTCGAATAATGCGTTTAAAGACAGATTACGCTGCTTGCTTGATAAGATTGGGTTGAATTCCTCTTCATGTGGATATATATTGACAAAAGATTTATGCTCTCGTTATAAGAATGCTCAAAGTAAAGGTACAACAAATAGATGCCGATGGCTAGTAGATATGCTTAAAGTATTGTTATATTTAAGCTATTCTGCAAAAGATTGCTTTCAAGAAATGGAAATGATTCAATTTTCAATATCTGAAATGAAAGAGTTGCATTGTCATTTAAACGCTGATGCCTGTGAAATATCGAAGAATCCCCAATGGCATAAAAAACATGAGCAAAATGTATTTCAAACATTAACTGATATTTTTCAAGTGTTAACCAATCTTATGTATGACAATCCAAAAGCTAAAAAAGAATGTCTGGAGCAAGGCCTTACAAAAATAATTCTAAGAATGTGGGATTGGATGCAACTCGCGGAAAAGGCTGTTTTTATTCAACTTTTGCAGTTATTGGGAGTATATGCTGCTCATTGCAATGAATCAGCAATTTCACTCGCTCAATCAAACAGTAATTTTAGCTTTGCAAAGCAACTCACTGGTACCACAATTGTACACTGCCTACAAAAATACACGCGCTGTTTTTTTAACGATCTAACATTTGACCAGTCGTCTTTGTGTTCTTGTTTCGATTTATTAACCACTCTTGTTAAAACAGCAGAATGTAGGATTCTTCTATGGAGATCCAACTTCACTCAATATTTTGGGCAGCTTCGAGTACCAAAAGCTAATTCTAATGGTAGAACGTCTTTTTCCAATGAAATAGTCTTTTTCGCTTGCTGGTTAAAATTTATTCGTAATCTTTCGTTTTCCTATGATGGGAAAGTAATGATCTTTAAAATTCAATCTGCAGTTGATATTATTCTCGAAGCCATATCAGTGAAAATGAATTTTAGTAGCATTGCCTTGTTAATCCTACATAATATGTGTTTCTTCCCTGCTAACAAGCACAAACTGTTGGCAAACCCACAAGTACTTCCGATTTTAATTAAATACATCAAAAAAGACGATGATAAAAGTGATTTAGCGATTTCTGCTCTATGGGCTCTCATGCACCAAAATCAGAAATCCAAGATTGTCGTGAAGCAATGTGGCCTTCCATCGTATTTATCAAGTGCCTTAACGAAACGAAAATTAATTCCGCATTCTAGTGATATAATTGGTGATAAAATTTGTCTATATTTGCAACACATGTTGGAGTTGCTAGATTGAAGTGTAAATAGCTGTAATTTGTAAATATCTAAAGTTGTTGTTCTTATGTTTTAATGTAAATAAAAAATCGTCTTTTGTATTTTAATGTGTCCATATTAATAACTACTCCAGGGTTGTAATGACTGGGTTCATATTTGCATTCTCTTTTGCATTATGCGTTTACTGATGTTTGTTAAATTTGAACTAACGTTTTTTTATTTGAATTGAGTTTAGATCTTAAAAGGAAATTGATTGGATCTAGAGCTTAGAATTTCTGTCTAAACAACAAATTTTCTATTTGTAATAATTTTATCTTAATTCAATAAATAAAATGCAATGCAACCATCAGTAAGTATGCCATGATATTGTAGAAAGTCGCTTTAAAATATCCCATTGTTAAAACCTTTCATTCATACAACTTATTTTTTTAAATTAGTGGTTGTGTTATTTTCAAATCTTGGTCTGAATGTTTTTAAAATCGTTTGGTTTTTATTAGTGAACGATCATTTTATACAATCGCAGTTACAGTGTTATAACAGAAACCGGTCATGTTTGAATTAACGGCCATCTCTCAATTAATCCAGATGAGCGGGGTTTCCCTTTTTTATGGACTTAGATCGCATTGCAGATAGGTGACACCTGGCCATTAAAGTGTAGTGGGATTGCCATCCAGAAAAGCGGTACACGATACGTTTTCAGGTTTAGTATAATCTATTTTTAATAGCGGGTACATAGGTACTTGCATCTGAGACTATTTTAAGTGAAAATTTGTAACTATAATTTTAGTAGGTGTTGTCTATAAGAGGCAAAATAAGTCAATTATCTTAATATAGTAACTTATCTTCAATAAAGGTTGTCCAACAGAGTCGTTCAGGTTATGCAAAATTGTATGACGTTGGTATATTATGACTGACTCGGGCTTGCAAATTGTTATAAACGTGCTTGTAGAAAGAGATTTCACTGCATACTGAATGTGCTGATAAGTTTTATAGCAGTTGTCCGTACATTCAAAAACTCCTTGGAATTGCCAATATCATCAAATATATTAGAGAGGTGAAGGTAGGGTGACACATAATATTTGTATATATTTCTGCAAAATCAAATAAGGCAAACGCATAGACCATTGTTATGTTCTAAAATTGTAGACGAAGTTTTGACAGTGGTATTATTTGCGGTTGATGCGCGAATGTAATGGTAAATCCAAGCATTACAAAACAGGCTCATCCTTAAATATTCATTTGTAAGCACTATTCTTCAGATACCAAAGATTTTCATTTAAAATGCACTGAATCTTATTGGAATGAATTTTTACTGCGAATGATCAACCCTCAAACAAAATCATCAAAATTAAATGTTGACTAATCTCATTACGTGAAAAGCTGTTTTGTATACTTCACTCTTTTGTGCCGTAACCTTTTTTTAACACTAATGTTACGTAGGTTATAGGGGGTACCCCAAAATTGTTTCCTAGTAGCAAACTAACAGCGCTACTTTTATAAACTTTCAGTAAATTAAAATTTTATAAGTAATTCATATAGTGGGCAGTGGTTTATTTTTACTGTAATAACTAGGATTTTAATGGGCTGTATTACAAATTTAATAAATGAATAAACTTTTAACAAACTATATGTTGTGTTTTTAATATTTTAGGAACGAAATAAATATAGAATGCAATCAATATACATTGGTAAAAAGTTTTTTTTCACAATTTTAGCATATGACACTCCTTAATTAACCATTTAATATTATAAGCACATTCAAATCATGGTAATACCTAATGCAGAAGGGTGTAGAATCACAGCAAAATCGAGTCCATTATTGTAGGTGTATTGTTTTAGATACATACATCTATGCCCCTATAAAACACTTGTTTCCTCTGAAAAATTGATTAGTAATGTTGGAAGGCTTTGCTTTGATCATCGTAACAAAAATTATTATGACTTTAAATTTGCTTCTCTTTTCGAATTGTTGCCTTCGAACTGACACAGAATGATCCTTTGCAACAAATTTGAGTTTGCTTTCAAACAAAAACTACTCTTTTGCAATTTTATTTCATATAGAAATTATTATGTTCATTTGATTTCTTGATATAATTATTATTAATTGATAAAATAGATTAGATTATTTTTTGTACGTCTTGAACCAAATCGAAAGGCAGGTTTGCTATAAATATTTATTTAACCAGATTTTAAATTCTAAAACCATTAATTATTTTAACCACGTTTTTTAATTACAGTTGTACTCTTTTTTCAGTTTACTGGAAGGATGAGCATGTGGAAGTATTCTGCACAGGTTCTCATGCCTAAAAACAAACCTGCGGGGTTTCTCTCAGGTCTTTGGTGGCAATTTCAAAAGTACTACTACTACAAAGCCTATTGGTGCCAGTTGGGTCTAATGCGCGATGATACTTGGATGAGTAGTGAGATTGTGGAAGAAGCCGTTCGTCGTCTACCTCAGCATATGCGAGATGATCGCACCTACCGAATCCGTCGCGCCTTTGATCTTAGCTGCGCACATCGCATTTTACCCAAAGATGAGTGGACAAAGCCTCACGAGGATTATAAATATTTACAACCGTACATTGAAGAAGTGTTAGCTGAGAAGCAGGAGAAGAAAGCGTGGAACAAAAATCACTAACTTTATTTTTATCAGACAAAATTTACTCAATAGAATTTTTGACTTACTGAAATATTTACTTGAATTTTAAATTCAATTTTTTGTCATTCTACTAAGTTATTCTAATTCTCTATTATTTTCAGACTTTTAAATTTACTCTTATTAACACTAGAAGTACCATTACTCCTTGAGATTCATTTTACATGTAGCATTTCAATTACAGAAAATATGTAAAAAAATGAAAAAAATTTTACTTATGGAAATTCAAATAAATTATCGATATTTTTGGAGGTGTATATACCTGCTGTTGTTTTTAATGAATGCATACGCAAGTAAACAAAATTTTAATTTGAGTCAATTTTGACACATTTTGGTCTTTCTAGTGTTAACGATTTGATTTCTTCAAAATGATTTGTTTAACTTATTTTTTACCCCGATGTATTGATTCGTTGTTTTCTTATACTAGTTGTCTTTGCAAGCAGACATTTTCAAATTATTTGGTTTCTCAGGTGCATTAATGTTCTAGTATAAAAACCTTTATGGATTCATAATTCATAAGATATTTCCGTTTGTGCTGGCCTATCATAAGTCGAGTTGATCAGATTTTCGTGAATATTTGAAATCAAGACGCAATTTCTTTCGTTTCCAAAAAAATCTTCATTTGTCAAGATAGACAATCATTGTCAATTTCAATTCTTGAAAAAATTTTTTTTTGCCAATGATTGTCTGCCCTGACCACTTCCGGCCTTTCTTGTTATTATCCCATTGTCCTTCACAGGCTTGTAAAGCCATAAAAAGTTCAAACTTCTATGTTTAACTCATAAACACATTAATGAGAATGTATTCATTTCTTTTGTATAATTAATTAGTGAGATTTTAAGTTTTTTATTTAATTTAAAAACTTGCAAACGTAATAACCCTTATACTACCAATTGATATTGGTACCTGTTTGCTTACTAAAGCGTACAATTTCTTGCCATCCATGTTAGGACAATATATACTTTATATTAAGTTTGTTCATATTGACTTACAGCAAGAAATTTGTCTAAAACTTTTATTGGATTCAACATAAATTGTTCCATCAACACTTTCTGCACATGACTGGCAAAGCGACTATGATGGCCTTTGCACATGGTGCGCTTGCACGCTGAGCAGACATTTTGGATTCTGCAATGCTCCACGCACATGAAGAATTTCCCCGATGGAATTTCTTGTTCCTGAGATTCTTGCAGTGGTAAAAATCTAAGTGCAATACCACTTTGTTTCAGATCTACCAAAATTCCACTGAAGTAGCTGGCTGCCCATTTGTTCATCCAAATACAGAACATATGTATTCAAAACTGTCAAACCATTGAGATATTAAACAAAATTAAACATGAAAAGCTTAGAACATCCAGGATACAACGGAGTGGAATCAGATAAAAATAAAAAATCATTGGCAAAAAATGAAAGCTTTGGTAGTACAAGGGTTAATTCAACCTTGTCATGGTCAACACTTTGAATATCACTGCCCAGAAAACTTAAGGCTCAAAAAATGAAGTTTCCATTTTTAAGAGAGTATTTATTACAACAGCTTTAAATTTGGTGTGATACATGTACCCATTTTTCTTAGTTTTTAAAGGTTACATTAAGGGCGCTTTTAAATGACGATGGTTAAATCACATGACTTTCAATGTGTTAATTTTAGGTACTTTTTTTAAGAATGTTTACTGTATTATGGTAAAGTTCTTGGGTATTTACTAACGTACTGTAACATTTTAGAACAATGAATTGCAGATAGCCCATGGAGAGAAGCAAGAGGTTAGTATTTGAACAGATCACATTATAAACCTAACCCAGTTCTCCTTCAGTTAAGTTTTTGTATAGATTGCGTCGGGGTGTTACGAAAGCCGCTCAAGAAGATGAGAATCTCTGGGAATGCTCTTTATGCACATTTAAAAATTCTCCGGGTTCGTTTACGTGTCACATGTGTGATAACAGAAAAGGTACCTCAACTAGGTCAGTTCCCAATTTGTATTTTTCCATTATTTATAAAAAATCCTTTCAGGGTAATATTGTTTTTTGTTTATCGAAGTAGTGAAACTCCTAGCATCTTATTAGATGTGTGGAGAATAAAGGTTTTTCAAAAACACAGTTGACATATTCTCAGGTTCATTATCAATTGATGTAATCAATTTCTAAGGCGTTCAACATTCTCAATGTTGTAATATATTTTACTGCTTCTATCAATTTTCAGTTTGTATTGTTTTAGAAAAGTGAGAGTAAATACCGTTTTGGCTGTGCAACGAGCACTATCATCACACAGTTCGTCTGCTGCTGTCATTTCAGAAGAAGAAACACCCGTTGTCACTAGTAAACCTAGGAAACGCAAATTTACTAAGTGAGCGTTTTGAATTTATGTTCAAAAATTTAACATGCAAATAATAGAACTTGAAAATTCAATCCATTTTCACGCATGTAGCAATTAAAAATATAACAGTTTTTTGAAATCTTATTTTTTATTTGCAGTTATTACAAAAGACTATTATACAAAAAATTTGAAATATTTCATTCCTATTTTTGTTTCCATTTGAAAAAAATAAATTATTGGAATTACAGTTATGGTCCCGAACATAACCCTACGTTTATAAACTAATTTTAGAAATTGATCATTTTTTATTGTCTAAAGGTGTGTTCCCACTATCGACTTTTATCAGCAGATTTTAATCGAAAATGCAATTATTTTCGTTCACATTGGCGATTTTTTATCATCCGATTTTTTATCAGAAAAAGCGGAGCTGGAAGAGTGTTCAGACTATCGATTTTTTATCAGATGATAAATTATCATCTTTTGATTGACATCTGTTTATGGATTGGTTTGTCTCGGAATGTAAACAATGTTTACATATTTTGAAGTTGAAATATTTCAACGACAATAATTTACGTATTGGAAGTCTGTTCCCTACTTGAGAAGTAAGCAATTAGTTTCAAGTAGCTATTCGACTAGATTTAGTACCGTTCAGACTATCGACTTTTATCAGCTGATAAATTATCAGATGACAGTAATCTGGCTGTTTTGCCAAAAAATCGGATGGAGCATTCAGACTATCGACTTTTATCAGCCGATGAAAAAGCAGATAGAGTGTTCACACTATCGACTTTTATCACCGATTTCTTGACAGATGATAAAAGTCGATAGTGGGAACACACCTTAAGCAACAAAGCAAATTAGCACATTGTTTAAACTACGGTTAGACTAATGATTGGTCACGCGTGATCTGTCTCATTTTGGTGAAATTGCACGTCTAACCACCGAGGCAATTAACGATGTGACGTGATTTTGTAACTGCGCTTGCTACCAATCACATATTCATTAATTTTAATTTTATTTGCTAAATACAAGAAATAGGCCGTAAAAACAAATTTTGCATCTAGTTTTGCTGAAAAAATGTAGGGTTACTGCTTAAAATGTTGTAGCAATCTGTATTTGCCTTAAGATTGTTTAATAAATTTGCAAAATCACATTTTATTAGAAATGTAAACCAATTTTTTCCCCAAAATTACACTTAGAGAGTGTTTTTAAACTCCCGCTTATAAAAAATCGTTTTACTTAAGCTTGTGTTTATATTTTGATTGAGTGTTTGGAATATTGTTTCCTGATACAATTATATTTTCTGGATGTATCATTTACTAAATACTTCTCAATATTGTTTCATCAAGAAAACCGTCACATTGTGAATACCTTTCTGGGCATTTTTTGAATCTATCAAACTAGACTGCCAGCTTTTTTGGTATAGGATCAGCTATTCTTCTCTTGAAAATGTTTCTTTTCTAACTTTCACGACTGCCCTGAAATTTTAACCAAGTATTTTCCGATATACTTCTTAGTTGTAAGTGTGGACAAACAGGTTCTAGATGCCGAATATACGAGATATTTCAAAAACCTGAAATTAGGGTGTAATAATGCTGCTAAATTATCGCAATCAGTAGTCAAAAACCAGTACTTCTTTTCAAGAGATGTCAAAGGGTTCTCCGCAAGTATTTTGACATTGCTATAATATGTCGCAATAACCACATGGATGTTAGTCGTCCAGTTTTCTCATGTAGTAAAAGCTATGAAAAAGTTGCTACGAATTCCAACATGGCTTTTTGCAAGGAAGTTTTTGAGACAAATCCCTTTCTTCATAACATTCACTAATTGAAGTACATTCCTCTAGTCCAAGACCGCTGTCTGATTTAGCAGCGTTAACGATCTTCGACAAACTCTCTTAAAAAATTAACAATGAGGAAGATAGGTTTGCAGATTTCTTGGATCCGAATGGGTTTCTGCCAAATTAGCGTTTTGATCGCAAGCATTCATAGCATATTCATAACACGTAAGTTCGTGGTGGCAAAAGCAACTGCAATGTGCAAAAATTGGTAGTGCACAAGCATTATTAGACCCACAGGTCGTAGTGTAAGGCAAGTCAGCAACACCATTCACACCGAACTCTTCTTTAGTTAACTGTAAACTTGAAAATACTTTTTCTTCAATCTTCACACATTGCAGTTAAGCGTTCACCAATTACCATGCACTTTCATTAAAATCCAAAACGAGCGATCAGTAGCAGCAGCATTAAAGCCTTCGTTGATTGCTTGACTGCATATTCTTTTTTAGTAACTCCGTTTCTGCAAAATACTGACTTTTCAAATTGATGAAATAGTTTTCATAGCTATCGCTGGTCAAAATACAGGGACTTTATCCCAAGCTATCAGGGCGGCCATCACTTTCCTCACTTGCTCATATATTGCCGACGACGTTTTGTGTTCAAAACTTTGTTTTCCCAGAAATACAGATGTTCATGCGTTGCGAGGAGGAAACAGACGTGGTGGTTACCTAAACAGAGACCTCTAGAAAGTTCTGAAAAAATGTAAAAATGATTAACCTAAAGAATATTTGTTAGTTTTAAATTACCCCTCCTCATATATCAGGGGAATTTCGTACCAGATATAGTGTCAGTCCGGCAATCTAGTAGTATTGTAACCAGCTTTTCTTTCAAGAGGCCTCTGATTTTGTTCCGCCAGTTATCTGCGATTTCCGATATTCTGTTAGAAAGGGTCTTTGCACTTTTAAGGGGTGCTGAATATGCCCATTGGAATACTGGGTCCTCCTCTAATGAAAATGGTAGAACATGAGAGCTACAACATCCTGCAATCACTTGTCGGTCTTTTGCGGGGAGATTAGGCAGCTTTGACTCTGTCGCTGTTCCAAAGTAAGACTCGATTTTGCTGCATTTGGAGGGAGCTGCAGCTTCATCTTCTAGCATCTCTTTGTGTCGCCTTAAACATTTAGTATTATTTTAGTATTGTAGCGTTAGGAGAAATGGATTCTCTCTTATAGTAAACCGCACCCTCCATCATTCACAATATAAGAAAATCTATAGACAAAAAGTATGTTACTCAACGCGAAATGTGGTTGTGAAGCATTGAGGAATGTTTGTGGGCTGATTCGTAATTGAATTTTCTATTGCACTTAATACAGGTAATCTGATTTTCCACATTCGTTTTACGAAAGTAAGGTACATTTTGCTACCTGAAAACATGCAGTTCAGCAGAATGATGGCTGTCAAGAGAACTGAATATGCAAGTAATGCACACACAGTCAGTTGCAGGACAAAGTGAGAAACTAAGAAAATGTGTTTTGTTGAAGAATGACTAATGAGTGAATCACATAATTTATTTGTATTGGGCCGATTGCTATTTGAAACATCACGCGGTAAAAATCTCCGCAAATTGTTTATTACTCCTAGAACAAAACGAACCTGTGAGGCATTAGAAGGAGCGGGCATTTTTTATATGTCTTTCATGTTCTTTTGAGGAATAGCTATTCCCCTATTCGATATATCAAAGCCTAAAAATTCTGTCTTCAATACTAAAAAAGAGCATTTTTCTAGTTTCACCTTCAATTCGGCATCTTTTAAACGAGTAAAAACTTTTTCAAGGTCAGTTCAATGATCTTTCCGCGAATTTGTGGCAATGAGAATATCATATAACATCCATTTACTATTCTCACATCCTGTCAGAACCATGTTCATTAGCCGCTGAAACGTGTGAGGTAAATCAGCCAGCCCATAGAAACCTCTTTTGTATCTGTACAAACCACCTGGTACAGCAAACGCAGTTAGTTTTCTGAGTATTGGGATGCAATGGTATTAGAGAATATGCAAACCGAAGATCAATTTTTGAGAAATATTTACAACCGCTAGGCATTTCAGATAATAAAGACACTAAATTCGGCAAAGGATACTGATACTTCACACTGTTGTCATTAACCTTCCGCTTTATCAACAGCAATTTTTATTGACTTATCTGCTTTATATGTGACCACCACTGGACTTACCCAATCTGCAGTGATTGGTACAAGCAATTGCTCAATGATCCCCCGTGAGAGATTTTATCTAATTCAGTTTGTACTTGTTTTCGTAGAGATAGTGGAATTGGTCTAGCCTTTTGTGCAACTGGTTTTGCATCCGAGATCATCTCTGAGCGATGCTGATCAGCTTTAATAGTGCTAAGCTCCTAAGAGGTCAGAAAAGCGTATCTACATTAACTAGGTGTACTGTTTCGTCTTTCACAAGGAATATCCCAACTCAGGTAAACAATCCATACCAAGTAAATTCTTACCTTTTTCTGTAACGATTATTTCTAAATATAATGTTTTAGTACCATGTTGTAGCATACCAATAAAACTCCCGCAAATTCAAACAGGCACTTTACCATAACCTGAGACCATCCTTGAACACGGTGATAAAGGTTTTTTGCAATCCAAGCTATCAAAAGTAGCACGATTAATAATAGTCACTTCTGAGCCAGTGTCAACAATCATTTTAGTAACAATGCCATCAATTTTTACAACTATTTCACAAAGTTTCCCCATTTCGAAATTGGCATTAGAATTAGTGTGATTTAACCACTTTTCCTTAACATAATGGTCAGTAACATGCAATACGTCAACAGAATTAACACACTCCGTGGTTTCTTCACTAACTTGATTCGCTTTTTTTCTGTCTGCCATCCACGAAAACAGTGGGCAAGCCATTTTCGTTGAGGCTTCTCAACTTCCTGGTCACAGCGGCCTGAATCTCTTCCACAGAATGAAAGTGTGTTCCTTTCAGGACAATTTTAATTTTGGGGAAAAGCTAAAAGTCGCACGGAGCGAGACCCGGAGAGTACGGTGACTGATTAAGGGCTGGAACTAGCTCTTTCGACAAAAGCTCTCTCACATTAAGAGCAGTGTGTGCTGGCGCATTGTCATGGTGAAGGAATCATGAACTGGTTGACTACAGTTGCCGGCGGCAGCGCCGAACCCTGTTGTAAAGCCGATTGATAACTTTCTGGTAAAAATGTTGGTTCATAGTCTGGCTTTGAGAAACGAACTCATGATGGACCACTCCATGTCGGTCAAAAAAGGCGATGAGCATCACTTTGATTCTTGATTTAAACATGCGCGCCTTGATGATGATGAAGATTTTCACTGGCAACTCTCTTTGTCTCTGGATCGTACTGGGATACCCATGTCTTGTCTCCTGTGATGACTCGATCAAGGAACTCAGGATCGTCTGTGATTGTTTGCAACCAGTCGTGGCAAACATTAACCCTGTGCTTCTTGGTCTTCCAACAAAACCTTTGGAACCATTTTTGCACACAACTTTTGCATTCCCAAATCCTCGACCAAGATGCGTCGAATAGACTCTTGGTTCATATTGAGTATCTCTGCCATCATCCGCACTGTCAGCCTGCGATCACTTCGAACCAGCTGATTCACTTTGTTAATGTTTTCGTCTGTTCTGGTCGATGAGGGTCTTCCTGACTTCGGGTCATCCTCTCCACATCTTCTCGCCCACTTGCAAATCGCTCGTGCCATTCAAAGCCCGTGCGCCGGACATCGCGTCGTCTCCATAAACTTGCTGCAACAGGTTCAGACTCTTTGATGCAGTCTTTCCAAGTTTCACAAGGAATTTTAAATTAATCTGTTGGTCTTTTTTCATTCTCAAACCGCGGTGATATGAAATAATGGGGCTGCTAACGAGCTCGGTATATTTAGTGACACAGGGAGAACAGTAGTCTTTAACTTACAGTCATAGATACACAAACACAATGTCACAATTCAATGCACTCTCTAATATTTGCCAACAATGCTTCTCACAATAGTGCGACGCTATCAAATAATCGATGTATGCTACGGATATCGCAACCGACCATTAGTCCCGTTTTTTTGTTACACCTCATTTAGCTGGACAACCAGGACTCTGCAATATGTCCATTTTTCCCACAAAAATAAAATTGTATAACATTATTTGCTTTTGAAATGGTGTCTTGAGTTGAAAACACATCTGTTTCTTGATAAGAACGCTGCAACACTTCGGCTGCTTTGAAGCCAGCCTCAATTTGATGTGCAATTGTAATACACTCTGCCAATGGTTTCACTTCAATCAATAACCTCTGTCGAATTTTGTCGCACAAAGTCTTTTCTACAATTTGATCTCTTAACATATCGTTTTTAAAGGCACCAAAAGAACACGTAGATGCTAATTCACGAAGGTTGGTCATATATTAATCGATAGTTTCCTCTGCTCGTTGTCTCCGCATGCGAAATCTGTATCACTCTGCCACAATCTTTCTGTTTGGTACAAAATTCTTTTTCAATCTGATTAATAACAAAGTAAATGATATTCTTGTTCAGTCGTCATTGCATAAATTATTCTTTCTCCTTCGTTTCCAATAGAGTTCATAACAACTGGTTTCTTGACTTTCGCGTCTTCATTATCCAACTTTGTTGCAGGAACGAATGTGCGTAATGATCGTTCCCATCTTTTCTATTGCACTAGTGGTTCGCCTGGAGTAGACAAAAACAGCTCTGGTTGACGAAAAGCTGCTGACTGCGCCATGTAATGTTCAATAAAAACGGTACTCAACTGTATTATACACAACACAAACTAAGAATAACACTGTTTGTTGGCATAGTAGGTTGCAACCTGCAAACAACGAATAATATTTCACTGATGTTATTTGCTTAAATGTTTAAAATTTGCCATCTGTACCACTGTGCTGACATAAAAACTACATAACTTTTTCAAAAGCCCCCTTCGTTTTGAACGTACTGCATTGTTATTTGATCTAAAATCCATAAAATTTTTGAAATTAAGATATGGCGAAGACGGAGGACTGGTTACTATAGAAACAAAGTTAGTACGTGAAGTTCGGATTCAAACTTTTAATAACTCACAATTGTCCATATGAAACAAATGCAATCCACCTCTTGCACATTTGTTCACCATGCCAAGATGAATTAATATTGGCTTTTGCGTGTAAGCAATCACAGTTTAATAACTCCTTCATTCATTTTGCTTAACCTACCCCAGAAGTGGTGATAGCCTCCAAAGGGTGGCGTAATTTAATACAAATTCGCAACGCATCCAGATTATATCTTCATGTCCATGGATGAAGTTAAGACGAAAAAAGTTATATACGAGAACTCATTGCTTTTGGATCACCGTAATAAAATTACTAATTTCTTATTTATCTATTTTGAATCAAATTATTAGATATTAATCACCCATATTTATACATTTTAGGAATTCATTTATCACTGCAATTGATGGTTCTTCGTGTAAGACTTATGACATAACTGTTGGCAATGCGACTGTTACCATCTCAGACTACGCGGTTAAAGATAACACTCAGTACTTCTCAGATTCAGATTGATTCTAGTGACGTTTTATTTATGAATTTTCTAATTACTTTTTCTTATCGTTCTAGCTCTAGCCAGTGTTTTTATGAGGAACTCTTTTGTATTTTGGTGCTATATATTTATAAAATTATTATGATTTAACCGTGTTTTAATAGTTATTCTATAAAGTCTGTTTATATGTTCGTTTTGTAATGTGTGGAGTTTGATTATTTCAGCATACTTCATAAAGTTAAGAATTTACAGTGATTACATTGTCTGTTTTGCTTATTAATTAAATTGTTTATATATATATATACATACATATGTATGTATATATATATATATATATATATATATATATATATATATATATATATATATATAATGCAGACAAAGTTTTGGCTGTCGTGATAGTGTATTCGTAAGCATACGTATATACATTGCATTTTAAATTTTGAAATAAATTTGTGCATAATCTAAATTCTGTAATTTATAATATATTTATAGCTCTATAAAATTGACAGCAGAAGTTTTCGTACGTAGTCGTCGTGAAATTTGCATTTTGGGGTCATTGTCTAATTAACACATATTTAATTATTTAAATATATTTAAAAAAAGTTGATTTCATATTGATTGCATCTACGTTTTTTAGATGCTTTACAATTGGTTATCATATTTCATGTTATTTGAATCTTCTGTAAAAACCAAATCAAATTTAATTCTCACTGCTGACGGACGTAACAATTTCTGGTATGGTGTATCCCTATAATATATTTTTAAAGTCATGAAATATACAAAATATCTAAATTTCCATGTACTCATACATGCATTAAATTTACAAACATTAATAAATATTCCTCTTAACTACATTTTTAATGAATGCATTAAATCCAAAACATTCCCAGACTGCTTAAAAGAAGCACATGTTACTCCGCTTTACAAAAAAAATGATGAAACATGCCCACTAAATTATAGGCCTATTTCAATCACGACCCCAATAAGTAAAGTTTTTGAAAGACTAATATTCAATCAAATGTTCGAGCATATTAAAAAACATAATCGGCTCTCTGCAACCCAATTTGGATTTAGAAGAAGTTTTTCAACGAATGATGCACTTATCCAGGCAACAGAGAACTGGCGAAATTCATTGGATGATCAACAATATGTTGCTATTGCATGCTTAGATCTCTCTAAGGCATTTGATTCAATCGACCATGACATACTAATAAAAAAACTAAAACGTATGGGATTCTCCCTCGATAGTACTAGTTTAATTGCGAGTTTCTTAAGTAATAGGAAACAACGAGTTAAAATCAACTCAGTACTTTCAGACTGGCTGTATATTGAAAAAGGTGTTCCGCAAGGAACCATTCTTGGACCTCTTCTGTTTAATATCTATGTCAATGATATGGACTTTTATACTAATTGCAATCTTATACAATATGCAGACGATACCTGTATATTTTCCGCCAACAAGTCATTAGATGTTGCAATAAAAAAAGTGGAATCCAACTGCCAGTCACTAAGCCATTATTTCGCTATGCACAAATTACGCATTAATGCCGAGAAAACGCAATTTTGTATAATGAACCCCTTTTTCAACAATAACTTGCATACAAATAAAAATTTGACTATAAAAAATGCAATTATTTCTACAAGTGATACTTTCAAATATTTAGGAATAATAATTGACTCAAAACTTTCTTTTTCCGAGCACATTAAATCTACACAGAAAAAAATTGCTGCTGGCATAAGAACTATTTCTCAGGTTGCTGACCTATTACCTCCTCATGCAATAATTCAGCTATTCCACGCATTTGTTATGAGCCACCTAAATTACGGGAGTGTACTATTTTCAAATTTGAGCACATCATTGATAAATAAACTTCAGCTGCAATATAAATGGGCTTTAAATGTTTGCAAAAGAAATTCTAGTAACACCAAAAATTATATTTTGGAAACGTGTCCTTCTCCTCAACAATTAATACAAATCAATATTGCTACATTATTTTTCAAAGCTGCTAACGAAATTCCGCCTTATGATAAGATAAATCTCCCTGAATTCAAGAAAACTTTCAATAGACGGTCTAAGAAACATGTTGTCACTAGGTTCAGACGTAAAGTCAAAGAAAATTCATTTTTAAACGTAGCCACAAGGCAATGGAATAATCTACCTAACGAAATTAAGCATATTACAAAACTGAAAGAATTCCGAAATAGTGTGAAAAGATTTATTCTTAAGCAAAAATTCATCTCAGGAAGATCTTGGACAGGGTACAAATTCTATAATAGCAATTACACAATTACTAGAATGTAGACTTATTCTTAGCCTTCTTAGCAATGTATAGGTTTGTAAATAGTATGATTTTGTTTTATTTTTATTTTTAATGACGCTATTTTGAGAAGCCATCAGTTTGTTTAATTGCTTTACCTTCTCTTCTCTTAATAAAGATTGTCTTATCTTATCTTATCTTAATTGCCCGTTATTTTCTGAAGACAAAATTGAATAAGAATCATGTGATTGGTCGTGTATATGGACGTCGATGGCCAATACATTCACCGATCTCAGTCCACTTGATTATTGCTTCTGGGTTATAATGAAAGCCAGAGTTTACCATGCCAATATGCCCACTACATTGGAAAACTTGAAAGCAAGAATTACTCAAGAAATTGATAACGTATCCGTAGACGAACTGAAACAAGCTAATGCAAATTTGAACCTTTGATCTGAAATTAAAAAAAATAACCAAACGGTTTGCTTTTGTTTTGGCTTCATCTAAAAACAAAAATGTGCTTTTCCAATTGTTATATTTTGAAAAATAAATTTTCGGGCCTTTTGGAAAACACTGTATTCAAGATCGAATACAGAGGAATCCATACAAACTGCCTAATAAGAAATCTTAAAAACATTAAATCAATGCAGGAAAATATGAAATTAATACCAAAAACATATAATATAAGATCTGTTTTGAATTTAAAAGCACGTACTAATTTTGAAAATTTGTCTAACGTTTACAAAATTACATGCGCGTATGGCGCAATTTATGTTGGACAAACTTCAAGACAATTATGTAAAGGAATTCAAAGAACATAGAACATCAACAGAAATATCGAATCATTTAAATATCCGTGATTATCAATTTTGTTATAAAAAATTTTACAAGATCAATTTTCACTGCAAGCAGCTGAATCATATTATATAATATATTTAAAACCAACTTCAAATAAAAAAGAAGACTATATATTTAAAAAATTATGTTCATTGAAATAATAAATTGGATTAGATCGAATTTTGTAACAATTAGTGCGGTAAAAATTTTCATGTCTTATGTTGTTAAATATATAGCGAAATATACTGCTGATTATGTTTCTATTCATACATCAACTATATGTTATTCAAGAACATTTTTAACTATGTCATCCAGGCGCAGATGTACTATTAAAATCAATTTTAAAAAGTCGTTCTTTATATCTCTTATAATTTTCCTGTTATTAGTGATAAATGGCATTAAAACTTATCCCAGTCCGATCTTAAATTTTGAATCATACATCAAAAAATTGAATACCGGCTCAGATATTGTGAATTACGTACATTTAAATTTTCAGAATCTAAGTATTAAAAATTTCGAATATAGGGAATTCGTTTCAAATACTAAAAATGATTTAATTCTCGCAATTTCTGAAACTTGGCTAAAGATTTACGATCTAGATAGCACATGGTCTGTTAATGAAACTTTTGCACTATTTAGAAAGGATAGAGTTTTGAACAATATGTTTGGAAAATCAAAAGGTGGAGGTGTATTACTTTTAGTTCCAAAGTCATTCAATCCCAAAATACGCAACGATATTAAAAGTCCTAACACATCAAATTTTGACAGTCTATGGGTTGAAATTACTAATCCAATTAAAAATTCTAGATTTCAAAAACAATTATTAAATGTATCATACTGTCCGCATAAGAAATTTGCCAATTTTTTTATTCAACAACTAGAAGAAGAATTATCACTTGCCTGTTCTGAAAATAAAGATTTAGTACTTTTCGGAGATTGGAACCTCAATTATTTAAATGCTAATGATCAATGTAAAATGGATTTGTTCTTGAAACATTTAATCTTGTATTGACCAATAAAACATTGGCCACTAGAATCACATCATCGAGTAGGACTCTAATTGACTACATTTCATTAGCTGAAAACAATAACACACACTTCCAGTACATCTCTTCTGAATGCCCATTCTCGGATCACTGTTTTACATCTATCAAATTTCAAAAGTCTTCTCACTCAACCCCAAAAATTACCACGAAATGGATTAAAACTCGTGAAAAGTGTATTGAAAATATTAATAATTTTAAATCATCCCTCTCATCAGAAAATTGGTTTCCTGTATATTCTGCATCAAATATAAATGAAATGCTAAAAAATTTCTCAGACATTTTTGAATTTTACCTCAACAGATTTTGCCCTGAAAGGAAAATAATGGTTAAATCCACAACCAAATCCAAAGCAAACAATACTTTTTCTAACAAACCCTGGATATCTGACACTTGTAAAGCTTTAATTCGCGAAAAGAACAAAGCATATAAACATTTTATAAATTCTCGAACTAACAAGAACTTTGCTGCCTATAAAAAGGCCAGAAATGCCTCGAATATTGCATCTCGTAGGGCATTCAATGAATTTATCAAAAATGAGTATACGCGTCTTCCAAATGAAAAGTCAAAATGGAAACTAATAAAAGAAATCACAAATTATAAGCAATCTAAATCAAACTTAATTGATGTGATTAAAGATCAAAATGGAAATAATCTAACCGACAATTTAGAAATTTCTAATGAATTAAACAAGACTTTTGTCAACTTAGGAAATTACAAAGGGCCCCTTATTAAATACAAAAACCTCTCACACAAAATCTTTACACCTGAATTTAATTTCCGATTCTCAACTACCTATGAAATTATTAAATCGATTCTTAAGCTTAAGTCCAACAAATCAAGTGGTCCCTCAAATATCCCCTCTTGGGCTCTTAAAATGACTGCAGATATCATTGAAAGTCCTTTAAATTTCATTTTAATGAATCTATAAAATGCAATCACTTCCCAGATGATCTGAAACTTGCTCACATTACTCCTATTTTTAAAAAAAACGATCCTTCAATTGCCGCTAATTATCGACCAATTTCAATTACTTCTCCAATAAGTAAAATATTCGAAAGATCATTACATAATCAAATAATTAAACATTTTAATACAAGGTTCATATTAATGCGACATTAATAAATTTTCATTCACGATTTCTTTACATTTTCATTGTGTTTACGTACAATTTGGCGGTAAAATAGGCAAATAAAAATTACATAACGACAGATACGTGCATTTGGCATATCATAAGCAACTTTGAATAACATTATCAATATGAAGCCACAGAGCAGTGATCAAAAGAAGAAATATACAATTATGGACCATAAAGACATCAATGTGGCGGTATCCCTGGAGAAGAATGGGTTTCCAAAAGCCAAAACAGCCAGTATTCTTGGAGTACACAGATCGACTTTGCATCGTAGGTTAAAGTTGTATAATTCTGGACATGGGTTGCGTCGCAGAGGCCCAAAGAAAAAATGGACGGTGAGAGACAAATATCGCCTTATCAGAAATTCTGTTGTTTTTCAATAGGATAATGCACCCGTCCATGGTACATAGGCAGTCAAAGACACATTGGTTAGTTTGAACATCATCCCCACCCCCTGGCCTCCTCAAAGTCCCGACCTAAACATAATCGAGAATGTGTGGAAGCGAATTAAACAGGAAATAAATAAGTTTAATGCTGAAATTCGAAACAGAGACGACCTTTGGGAACACATTCTGAAAGCATGGTTGGAGATCGATAATGATTTTATCAAGAAACTGTATGAGTCGATTCCCAAAAGACTCAAAGAGGTTATTAGGATGAAAGGGATGACTTCCAAGTACTGATATATGTTTCTTCCCCCCCCCAATGTGTTTTCTTTATTTCTTATGTAAATTCACTTTTTTCTTCTGCTACTAGTGATTTTCGTTTTGTTCTCGTCGCATTAATTTGAACCTTGACTGTAAGTATAATTTATTATCGAACACCCAATTTGGATTTCGCAAAATTTTTTATACAAATGATGCACTATTACATGCTACTGAAAAATGGAGAGCATTCCTCGATTCTAATAAATTTGTAGATATAGCTTGTTTAGATCTCTCAAAAGCCTTTGATTCGATTAATCACAACATACTTATTGAAAAACTATCTTACTTAGGATTTTCTTGTAATAGTAAGCAATTGATAACTAGTTACCTTAACCAAAGATTCCAGAGAGTTAAATTAAACGATATTTTTTCTGATTGGTTACCGGTTTACAATGGGGTGCCTCAAGGAACGATTCTAGGTCCTCTTCTTTTTAGTATTTATGTAAATGACATGCAGTCAATAACCAATTGCAATCTAATTCAATATGCCGATGACACCTGCATCTTCAGCGATAATACATCATTGCACTCAGCAGTGGAATCAATAGAATTCAATTGCAACAAATTGTCAAAATATTTTTCAATGCATAAGTTGCTAATTAATGAAGCTAAGACGGAATTTTGTATTTTGCAGCCCAATAAAAATAACTACGATGTTTCCAAAATGACTTTGAAAATTAATACTGTTAATGTACCTATTGTAGACACTTTCAAGTACTTAGGCGTAACCATTGACTCAAAGTTAAAGTTCAACACTCACATTAACATAACAGTTAGAAAACTAGCTGTAGGTATAAAAAGTATGACAGTAGTAGTTAAGCAGTTACCACCTTGTGCAAATATTCAATTCTTCCATGCTTTTATCATGAGCCACCTTAATTATGCAAACATTTTATTTACTGATTTAAGTGATGTGCTTTATAGAAAACTTGACATTCAATTAAAATGGGCACTGAATATCTCAGCAAAAAATTCATCGAAAACTAAACATTACATTTCTAGGTCAATTCTCTTTCCAAAACAACTCGTCATTTTAAATACCTTGCTAACATTTTTCAAACTAGTAAAAAATCTACCGCCTTATAATTCAATTAAATTCCCGGGATTTGCGTATAAACAGAATTCAAGATCTAAAATTTTTACATGTGTTAAGTATAAGAAAAAAGTTTTGAAGAAATCTTTCATTAATGTCGCAATTCGAACCTGGAATTCGCTACCTAAAGAAATTAAAAGCATTGAAAAATTGAAACCTTTTAAAAAGCGTATAAAATCTTCCTTAACACATCGACTGCCATGTATCCATATATTGGATACATGCTATGTCCCAAATTTGCCACATGTCCACATAATTATTTCAGATGTTTTTATTTGTGGACTTTTAAAA
This sequence comes from Hofstenia miamia, assembly GCA_900660155.1. Lineage (NCBI taxonomy): Eukaryota > Metazoa > Xenacoelomorpha > Acoela > Hofsteniidae > Hofstenia > Hofstenia miamia. The sequence goes on from CABFPE010000485.1 coordinate 262,815, forward strand.
GGCGATCAATTATATTTTGACATTGAATGTATTAAAAAAATAAACTAAAATAATTGGACCTATTGCTCATATCAAAGATTTGGCTTTGGCAGTCAATGTGTTAAGCAAAAATATATTTTAGGTACATCATGGTTAGGATTTAAATTTTACAACAATGACTATACGATAACTCGTCATTAAAATAGCAATATAAAGTAATTCATCCATAGCCTGTAAGAATTGTTACTTTTTGTAATGTATGTTGATTTGTAGATTGGTTACTTTTTTGTAATTTATGACGCTATTCAGATAAATTATCAGTTATTGAATTGTAAACATTTATCTGAATATAGAATCTCTTATCTTATCTTATTTTTTCTTAAAATCCTTTTGTAAGATAAAATATTCGTTATTCAGATAAATATTAACAATTAGAAACAGGTAATTTATCTGAGTAGCATTATGCAAATACATACTATAGAATTTAACAATATATACAATAAATCTACCAGACTAGAGATAAATTACAATAAGGATTTCAAGAAAGAGATATTGTAGAATTGGTATAATATCCATGCTTTACCTGAGATATACTTTTACTTAAGGAAAATGTTAATGCATTTCTTAAAAACTTGCAATTTTTCAATGTTCTTTATCTCTTTAGGTAGTGAATTCCATGTACGAATAGCGTGTTAATGAATGATTGCTTCAAGATCTTTTTTTGTATATTTTGTGCAAGTAAAGTGTTTGGTCTGGAATTCTGCTTATGAATAAAACCAGAAATTGAAAATAATATTATAAAGTTGTAATTCTTAATGAACTGAGAAAACGTTAATATCATGTTCAATATGATTAGCTGTCTTGGAAAAGGACAGGCCTAGAAATAAAGTGCTTTGTTTTTTTGATAAATTTTTTCTTTGAAACATTAAGGACCCCTTTTAATTGGACATCGAGTTTTCTATAAAATACATATTGCATAACTTAGGTGACTCATAATAAATGAATGGAAAAGTTGAGTTATTGTACATTCGGGTAATTGCATTACTATCATTGACATAATTCTTATACCTATAGCCAATTTTCGGAATATTGCATTAATGTTAGATTCAAAATTGAGCTTGGATAAAACTTTATATGAGAAGTTTCATATACAGTCTTTAGGTAATTGTTGACTGATTTTGTTTTCTCTAATTCTAGTTTGTAAATATGAATTAAATTTACCAAGATGTTGCAAACAATATATATTTTGATTAATATTTTGTGAATTTTAAATAGGCTTGCCGAAACATGTCAAATAAAAGATGCGTTTTTATAAATTGATGCATATACTCAACGATTTTAAAATTGAATTTAGTTGAGGATTTATTTAATAATATTATAGTTTTCTTTTGGTTTATTTTGACCTCATGAGTTTTTAATGCAATCTTTCGTTTCTTTAAATATCCATATCCTCCACATTTTGTTATCATCCTTATTATTGTATTTTTTCTATCTTTACGATTGGACAAAACAAATTAGCAATGCTTGTTAAATTTTCAATTATAAACCTCATTTTTGATCCACTGTTGTCAATGTAGTAATCTTTGTATTAGTTCTCTTCAAAAGATTGAAATCCTTGCATGGTATTATAATAACTCACATTGATAGTATTAGAGCCTCCCCATACATTTAAATGAACTCACAAGTTAATATATACAGAATATTCTTTAGAAATATCATTTCTGATTATTAGTTTGAATTTCTGTGGTATATTTTGTAGAAAGCAAGCCCTCTGTGTTTATTTGATAAATCAAATTTTGTATCCTAATAAAAATAATAAATTTGGTTTTGACCAAGTTTCTGTATGCTGTCATTAAAATTCTGAATTTATATCGTAAAATGTATCGATTTTATTCATAATACTTTGGGTATTAAAATTTACTACTGAAATTTTTTTCATTTACCCTGCTGCAGGGTATAATATTTTCGTATAGTCTTTTATAACAATTCATGATTAGTCTTCAAAATAGTCTACTGTTGTTGATTTTTATTGATTGAACACTGTTAAATGCATTACGGTTATTATATGATTTATTAAAGATAGTTGGATGTTAGCTGTTGGTGTATTTCGTACTTCTTTAACATTTTTAAGTGGACCATTTTCATAATGGTGATTATTTATTTATGCAGTGAATTGAATTCAGCGGTTGTCAACTGTGAGCCATGAAACCTTACTGGGGTTCACACACAAAAAATAGCAAAATGAGGTCAACGGTGACATTTGGGTGGTCCATAGGGCAATTCTAATTCAGAGTGGTTCTTATTACTGAGAAAGGAATTTCTACAGAAATTGAAACTATTTTAGAATACTAAAAGTAAAAATATTGACGCAGCTGTTCCATTTTTATAGAAATATAATTCTTAAATACTTTATTTGTATTATTTTACATTTTTTTAAAATAAAGCAAAATCATTTCCTATATGTTTAATATTAACATTTCCTCTACAATTATATAAGGATTTTTTTACGGAAAGGGGCGGGGGAAGTATTCCAGCTAAATAATTCAGAGGAAAGGAGACCAGGGGCAAAAAACTTGGGAACAACTGGCTTAGTTGAACATACCATTGTAGAATGATCTCATTCAAAACAGTTGTCTTACAAAATAATGATCAAGCGTACAAATTATTCCAAGGCGAAGTTTCAGTGTTTTCCACACGAATGCATGTCTCAATTTCACTACTAATGGTTTTCACTTGTTATAATTGATAACACTGCTATATATGAATTCAGTATACTCCATTTGAAAATACAGAACTCATTAAATACTTTTACTTCAGCAGCTTTCCAAACATGAAAATGTAAAATTTCAGTTTCTTTCCCCGATTAATGTAATCAGAAAATAGGTCATAATTGTTCTTGGGTATGTTGATTCACCCAATTTTATGATAATACAGCAAAACGCCATTTATAATATCTTCAATATGTAAGAATAATTGTAAAAAAAAACTTTTTTCGTTCGGATGCTAAATGTATTACTAACAGAAAACTACTTTCTAGCTATGATAAATTGGCATTGCCCGTTAGGTTATGACATTGCTGGGACCTGCGTATTATCATCTTGAGACCAAAAATTTTCTAAAACTGTTTTCTATTTACATCGAAAACTTGGGATTTTATACAAAATTGGTGTCTACATTTTTCCAGCTACAAGGTAAAAACCGCAAACACTTAGACTGGAAAATGAAACAACCCACACCGATATTACACGGCTTTCCTATTAGAATGAGATATAGAAAGAAGTCCAGAGATATACATGGGGCAGGCCTGTTCTGAAGCATTGGGAAAGATGAACCAAAATTATAGGCGGAAATTTGAAAATATTTCTATTAAGCAACAGTACACGCAAGTCAACCCAAGCTCCTTGAATGCTACATTAGTAATAAAAAACGCGATAAAAAATATAACTTACATTTTGAAGCAATTTACATTAGTAACATATTTCAGTGCGTATATGTTATTAAGAGCATCTATTATACCAAATTTTAGTAAAGCAACCCAAAACATTAGAGAAAAGTTTTTGATAAGTTTTTTAAAAATGAGCCTAAATTATGTCTAATTAGTATTAATATAAATGGACCGGTTCGAATTCGGGCCGGATCTAAAGCTTCTTACCAAGGCCGGGCCTGGATTTAAGTTTTCGGCCGATGTCCATCTCTGAATAAACTGAGGTAGGAAACGGATAAACCTGACTCACCAGACCAGAAACTCGTTTTAGTCTAAGAAATTCGACTGTTTGGGTCGATTTGCGGGTCATTATAATCGTTAGGGTAGAAGACACGAATAGATTTAATGAATAATTTGGGAAGTGCATAAAGATAGTGATCTCACATTAAAAAATTAGGTCGCACGTCAGTGTTAGACAGATCGGGTCGAGCCGCATGTGAATGTTAAACTGGCCGTGTTGGATGGGTCAATAAAATTTACCACTCCTGATAAAAATTAGGGTTCTGTGTGGGTAAGAATTTCGTTTGTTCCGGCCCACTTAATTCCTACCCTTTACCATCTCAGTCCAATGAATTTTTCTAGTGCATTGGTATCACGGCAATTATAAGTGATATTCTGGAATTAGGGTTTTACATATTATCCAATTGGAATGAAACAAATAAATCCAATGGAAATAAATGGTCTTGTAAATATCTAGTTGAACATCACACGCTGCCCCAGGAAATCGGTCTAAGCTTCAATTGTAATTCTTCTACGTAGGAAACTCTTGATGTAATGATATAAATTGTATGTGGCATAGTAAATTGCATTGTCACTAAAAATATATGAATGTATACAATAATTATTAGTTCTATAGCTTTAATATGCCAAATAATAGGTTCCCTGCTGAAGCGCATTCTGTATCAATGGCCTAGAAAGACACTTTTTAATTCGATTTGTGACATTCACATTTCACTGCTATATGTTAAAATTTCAATGCATCGTTTTTTGATTAATGGCGCTTTGGGTTTATATTTCAAATAACAAGCAAACTAAACAAATTTAAAATTCATGTATGTTTGAACGAAATTTCAGATTTACTAGTGATATTTAGTAATCGAATTTAATTAAACAACATAAAATTGATTGTTTTTTGAATCTCAGAATTTTAAATATTAAGAATATCGGAAGAAATTGCTTATGTCTCGTAAGACATGCAATTACATCAACTGCGAATGATGGCGAAATTCACTGAAAATGAATATTTCTGAAAAAAATTTAAGGATTCAAATTGTAAATTTCGTTATTTGATGCATAAACGTAATTTTTTTGAGAATTTGAATTTTCTGGTAATTTTTTAATCATACTATGCTCATGGAAAGAAGTACTAAAAACTGAGTTTAGAATCTGTTATTTTTTTTGCATGTGTTTTTGTGCATCTGATTCATCAAGGCTCCATGTTTTTGGAGGTTGCAGATAAAAGTATTCTACTGCTATAGCTTGAATTTTACAAAAATATTGTAGTACTACTCACGCTTATTGTTTTCAAAAGCAGTGTACAAAAATAACACAAACATAAAAGAAGCAAAAAGAAAGTTTAAAAGAGCAAAATACAACGCAAAAATTAGAAAGCAACACATAGGTGTTAATAGGGACATCAATTCAGGTAGGTATGACGTGTGGACGGTAGAGCATTTATGTAGTTGCAATGAACGAACTGGTTTTTCTAAAAGTGGAAGTAGGCCTCTCTACAGAATTTGTAGTTATGAGGGAGAAATGGGGGTAAAAACTTGTGAAGGTGGTGACTTGGTTTCATCATCTTCGAAATACTTTCTCAACAAGATGGATACGGCGATATTTAAAAATTACATGCGGATGGTTTGAATTTGACAATGTTGTTTTCCTGAATAATATCACATTGAAGATTTTATCCAGGTATTTGGGTAAAACAATGAAACAAGAGAAGCGTAGTTCAGTATTGATAAATTCTTGTGCTGGAAGGCTTCGTCAACGATGTGTCTTATTTGCTTAAAACAAAAGAACATTGAGGGCAGAGGTGTGACCGCTCATCAGAAAAGTCGTAAGCGCTAACTAACGCTAAAAAGAAGTCTCCAAACATACCATCGTTAAGCACTAAAATATCACTAAATGCATTACGAAAATGTTAATTAAAAGAAATTTGGGTTCAATTTGAAAACTTTCACAAATTGTATTTGACAACAAGTAAATTTGAAAAGTTTTCGCTGAAAATTTCGGGATGTTTTGGCCATTTGAATGTTACCAGAAACAAAAAATAATTGTTTCACAGTTGCCCTGCTTGGGTGACAGGTGCAGCAGCAGGTGAAAAGTTGAGCAAAGACTTTTCGATTGTTTCTCAGCTCTATGACTTCTTCAACACTGACATTTTCAGAATGAAGTTTCGCCAATCTCAAATGCTTCCTGTTGTTCAAACCGAAAAATTATATTTCTGCTCTTGGCAAATGACAATTTTACTTTCGGGTTCACTGCTACTTTTGACAAAATCAAATCGTTTCTCCAGCGAAATTAAAGCATCAACTTTCATAGCATTACAAGCAGCATTCTCTGAAAAATTCAGACTTCTGATTGCATTCTCCAGCATTTGGCACATGAATATGACATGTTGGAATGCTGAAGCACTATCTTTGTGAAACTCCTCAGACACTTCTTTGAGATAGACGAGAAGTTTTATTGCTTCATTCAAAATGGTAATTTCTTCTGATGAAAGCACAAGTTCAGTTTTAATGCACGGTTGTAGAGCAGTTTCAATGTCACTTGTCTGTCAGGTGACGCTGTCAACCATAAGAAATAGGGAGTTCCATCTTACCTTTGTTGTTTGAAAAATAGTTTTTGTAGTTTGTTTGCAAAAATTGAAAATTTTTTATCGGGGTCTTCTAATTTTTTGCATTTTGCAATTGCTTTTCTGAATCTACTGTACTTATAGCCCTCTGGCAAGGCATCAAGCACTACAAGTTGCAGCAAATGGGCCACACATCCACACCAATATTTCCCAATTTTTTCGGGGTTTTCAATTACGCGCGGTGGGAAGTCTCCCTCAAAAAGAAATTCACTTTTTTTTGATTTCGCTAACAGGATCACGTTGTCTTGAAAATGCTTTTTTCATGACGGAACAATTATCGGTGCATATTGAAAACGGGCGGAAAGGAGTGTTTCTTTCGTCAAAAAGATTTTTGAGATGATGCTCGATGTTGTCAGCTGTACAACAATTGCTCTGATTGGAAAAACAAAACAGCTCGTTTTTGAAAACCCATTTGTCCAAATAAGTCACGATGCAACCTAGATTATTCTTTGTATCTCGATATGTCCATGTGTCGAGTACGATACTGTATTTAAAATCCCTCTGCTTCATCATGTCTGTCAACTGTTTCTGTAAACTCATGCCGAGTTTGTCGTTTTGCAATTAGTTCAAAAACAAACATGAGAGTACCTGTGTTCAATATTTAAAATGAATTTCCTGAAATGAGTGTATTCTGTAATATGCAGGGGCAGGCCGTATTTGACAATTAGATTTTGCATGACTGAATCCGTTATAAGATCTTGATTTTTGAAGTTTTTTGGCTGTTGCGCCAGTGGTTGACCGATTGCCAAGTTTCAATTCTCCCCAGTAAACGTCGGTTGACTGTTTCTAGGCTGTTCATCGATTTCTTGAAGTTTGTTTTTGTGCTGCACATTCAAGTTATAATGAGATTTGAGATTGAATTTACTCGTTGATTTTTGCATTGCAAACTTTGCATTTTGCCGTTAAACATTGACCGCAGATATCGTTGTAGAGCAAAGAGTAATTCATGATTATATGAACGATATAGTTGGCTGCAAAAAAAATGAGACTAGAAAAAAGGCATATTACTTTTGAACTACTGAACGTAACAACTCAAGAAAGGTAAGATTTTAAAGATACATTAAAGAACTATAAGTAAAAAGCATCAAAGTCTAATTTGTTTTCCTCCTGTAGAAATAACTTCATTCAAACGAACTGAAACTGATTTCATTAAATTGGACTTCATTTCAGATGTCAAAATGTGTTGACTTTCTTGGATTTTTTCTTTTAAATCGGATATATTTTTCGGATTTTTCTTCTCAACGTCATTTTTCAATATCTGCCACACGTTTTCGATTGGAGAAAGATCAGCAGAACTTGGTGGCCATTGCAAAAACTGGATATTATTTTCAGAAAACCAATTTTTTGTCTTTGCTGACGTGTGCGGGGTTGCTCCGTCCTGTTGGAGTATCCATCCATCATCATATAAAGCATCAGCATAAGGCATAAATTCAGCTATAATTTGGCAATATCTTTGACTGTCGATTGTGGCTTTTCCGTCTAAAATTTTCAAATAAAACCCACGATAGGAAAGTGCTCCCCAAACCATAATTTTTTGGTCGAACTTTGGAACCGCTTTTGTTGGTCTTGGACATTTCTTTGACGACCACACTTGTACTTTGTTTCTGTGTAGTTGAAATACGCACTCATCAGTTATCCAAACATCTTCAAAAGTGTAGTCTTTCCAATCTTTCACGAAATTTAATCTTTTTTCTTGATGTTCTTTTGTAATCAGAAGTCGATTTTTTCTGCCAATTTTTGTAACTCCACTTTTTTTCAGTGTTCTCTGAACTGTGGTTTCATGCACAGAGATGTCGGCTTCAGTTTGAAGTCGGTTTGCAATTTTTTTCCCAGAAATATAGGGATTTTTGAGAGCAATTGCGACTGTTTTCTGAATGAATTTTCCAATAATTTTTCGAGGGCGTCCACTTCCTTTTCTTCTTTTGAGAGATTCTCCTTGGCGAATTTTTTTCAGCTTTCGAAAATAAGTTGATCGAGAAATTTGCGATGTCGCAAAAGCGTTTTCAAGCTGTTCCAACCTTTCCATTCCGAAGAAATCAAGTAGAAACTTTGCAAAGCAAAACAATTTGTTTGGTAAGTGTTTTCCAATAATTACGAAGTACCAGTTTAATTAATTAACTTTTTTGTTTGACCATTTTAAAGTTCACAAAATTCTCCTTGTCTTTTATTTTTATAGTTTTCCTCTAAAACGTCTCAATACGTTTCCACAAAGCGTGAAAAAATAGGTGTTCAGTCTCATTTTTTTTGCAGCCAACTATAGTTGACAAGAAAAGCAATGAAAAAAAACACACGAGCAACCTACACTCGAGTGAGTTAATACACCCATTACACGTTTAATCCATCACTAAATGTCACTAGCATAGCAAATCAAACAGGTCGCTGATTGTGTAATCGCTAAATTGCATCTCGCTAAACACTAGCTGTATCCACTAATAGCGTCGCTGTCACACCTCTGATTGAGGCAGATATTTTGCAGATGTTCTTTACATGGGAGATTATAATTTAGACTAGATTCAATTGTTATTCCGAGTAGACGCTTTGAAGTCGCGAGCATAAATCTTGCGGAATATTATCATAGTATCCAAAAACCAAACTGTTGCGTTGTTATCTTAGTTGTTTATGAGTAAGTGTGTAAGTCTTCTATTTTAAAATTTATACAAAATGAAATTTTACTAAGTTGTGTGGAAGAATCCTAATGGCTGGCACTGTATTAAAGCTGTAAATAGGTTGAGTCATATTTCTTGCCAATTGTTTAAGGTCGCACAAGCATATATAAATGGTTTCAGCCAATGTTTCAAGGCAGTATGGATCATGATTGTGTCATTGAAAGGCACTATGCAGGTACAATCTTAATTTTCAGTATAAAATTTACTTTTGGTGCAAACTATCTACTTTTACTACTTAATACATCTTAGAAGAGTTTCTTTTCAATCGTGTTTATGTACATTGGTTAGTAAACAAATACCTGTAGAGGTATTCAAGTTGAAGTTGGGTTACATTTTGACATAGGCTTTTGGATTTAGTCAAACGTACTAAGAGCTCAAAAAAAACTTGGTTTGCTTTGGTCAAAATTACTATGTTGAATTTTCGGTTGCTTTGCACTGTATGTTCGTCCTTATTATTAATATATAACTCATTAGAAATGAAACTGATATTTAGTAAAAACTATTGGCTTGAAATATCGCATAATAAAGAGCCAGCATTTATAATCATAGAAATTATTTTGCATAGGTCGTCCTGAAAGACTTGGTTCTACTTTCTCTGTATGCAAAATTACATGTGCTTAGAAATGATTCCCTTTGTATACAGATTACGAGATCACTAATCAAAAAATGTACAATTTCATATTTTTAAGGTTCTACTAGTTGAAAGGGTTCATAAGTTCAAAACTTTTGTGTTATGGGGTTCTGTTAAAGCGCTCCAGCATCTCTTATTAAAAGATAAATGTGCATTTTCAATAATTTAGTACATTTACAAAAAAGAAAACAACATATAGCTAAAAATAATAAACCATTAAAATAATGTAGCATGTAGAGAAAGAACTCATATGCACGGCGGGTGGTTCTTCTACGGCTCGCTTAACGTCGTCTTTTGGGCTTATTTCTAATGAGGTAGGTATTAGAGAATTAAGAGGAATATCTTGAACATTTGATGAAGTGAATACACAAAAAATTGTCGATGTTATCAATATGTGTGCAAACACTGTACATGTCTAAAAGTAGAAGGTTATCAATTAGTCATGTTGTATAAGATGAAATCTTCTTAAGTTTAAGATTTATTTTTTACGCAAAATTATTAATTATAACATCATTAATTTCAACATGCAGTAGTCATTTTAGGTACATTTTGAGTTAATCCTAATGACAATCGTTTCTAAATGTTAAGAAGCTATTAAATTTCATGAAGTATTTTAAGCATTGATGATATTTTATTTTTTGTCGTTGCTTAGCTTCTTCTCTCATTATTCTTCAAGTATACTTTACATTAATTCTTCGCTTTGGCTAAAATTATCCGTATTTGTGTTTTATGCTAATTCTGTCTTAAAGTTGTCTAGGTAATATTTTTACTGAATACAATTTGTCAAGAAAATCGTCAAATATTATATTGAAAATAAGTANTTTGGTCAAAATTACTATGTTGAATTTTCGGTTGCTTTGCACTGTATGTTCGTCCTTATTATTAATATATAACTCATTAGAAATGAAACTGATATTTAGTAAAAACTATTGGCTTGAAATATCGCATAATAAAGAGCCAGCATTTATAATCATAGAAATTATTTTGCATAAGTCGTCCTGAAAGACTTGGTTCTACTTTCTCTGTATGCAAAATTACATGTGCTTAGAAATGATTCCCTTTGTATACAGATTACGAGATCACTAATCAAAAAATGTACAATTTCATATATTTAAGGTTCTACTAGTTGAAAGGGTTCATAAGTTCAAAACTTTTGTGTTATGGGGTTCTGTTAAAGCGCTCCAGCATCTCTTATTAAAAGATAAATGTGCATTTTCAATAATTTAGTACATTTACAAAAAAGAAAACAACATATAGCTAAAAATAATAAACCATTAAAATAATGTAGCATGTAGAGAAAGAACTCATATGCACGGCGGGTGGTTCTTCTACGGCTCGCTTAACGTCGTCTTTTGGGCTTATTTCTAATGAGGTAGGTATTAGAGAATTAAGAGGAATATCTTGAACATTTGATGAAGTGAATACACAAAAAATTGTCGATGTTATCAATATGTGTGCAAACACTGTACATGTCTAAAAGTAGAAGGTTATCAATTAGTCATGTTGTATAAGATGAAATCTTCTTAAGTTTAAGATTTATTTTTTACGCAAAATTATTAATTATAACATCATTAATTTCAACATGCAGTAGTCATTTTAGGTACATTTTGAGTTAATCCTAATGACAATCGTTTCTAAATGTTAAGAAGCTATTAAATTTCATGAAGTATTTTAAGCATTGATGATATTTTATTTTTTGTCGTTGCTTAGCTTCTTCTCTCATTATTCTTCAAGTATACTTTACATTAATTCTTCGCTTTGGCTAAAATTATCCGTATTTGTGTTTTATGCTAATTCTGTCTTAAAGTTGTCTAGGTAATATTTTTACTGAATACAATTTGTCAAGAAAATCGTCAAATATTATATTGAAAATAAGTATATTAATAGCTGGTACTTTTACAACTTGTTGCATAGCAGAAGTCAAAATAAACCTTCTTACATATAAATCGATGTGTACATTTAATTGAAACATCACAGGTTCATTATTTTATTTGCGTATTGTTAACACATGTAGTCAACGAAATTACGTTACATTTAATTAAATGATTTACATAAATGACATTGATTTATATAGAAGTTCTGCGGTTACAACATTGCTTAACACATAAAATGCATTTTTATTATGACCAAGGAGTTCTAAAATCATTTACATGTAGATTTCCTTGTTATGACTTAATCAAATGAATAAATTTTCTTGTTTTTTATCACTATGATTTAAATTATGGAAATATTGGGCATACTTTGTCATCAAAGGACAACTCTTAGATGTGATACAACTTATTGGCTTTCCAACTAATTAAAGTGGCAACATTTTGGATTTTGGCTTTTACAAATTGCAATATTATTTTTGTTGAAGATTACCTACCTCCAAGCAAATGCATTTCTGATCATGCTGTAATTTCTCTAAGTGTAAAATTAAAACTACAAAATTAAAGTTATTTCAATGCCTTACATCTTAGACAAAATGACTTGTCAATTTGTTTTTCGTAAGCGACTCAAGCGTCGTATCTTATGATCATACACTTCTTTGCATACTCTTCACATCTATAACAAAGCAGAATCTTAGCCTCGCAGATATCAAAGAACAAACGATGTTTCTGATTTCATTCGTCTAAAGTCATTCTGCTCTGATCGCCTTGAATCATTTGAACTTGTATTTATACAATGCTTTTCAGACAATTCTGACGTTAATTCCTGTTATAAATTACTTTAATCTTTAGATCACCAAACTTTTCTTCGCCCAATCTCTTAGGAGGTCAAGATTGCGTTTAGAGAACTCACTAGTAGTTCTACTCTTACAAATAAAACTCAAAACAAATTGATGTAAAATTTTGGAGCATAGAACACTAAAAAGTAAAGAATACTCCTACTTAGGTGATTCAAACCAATCTTTTAGATGTTAAATTTTTGTAGAAATATCAAGCCAACAACAATGCTGGTCTGCAAAAAGTGGCCTGCAACTGGACAATTTTCTAGAAGAAACGGTCTTTGAACTATTTGCTGAAAGTACTCAACTTCCGCTCAGAATAGATGCACAATACTTGCTCAGAATGTTGCCTTNTCAAGGTGTAAAAAAATCTAGTCAAATTAGCTTAGTATACGTATTTGCGTTTATATCGATTCAACAGATCGATGTGTACATTTAATTGAAACATCACAGCTTCATTAAATTGGCAAAAGCCAAGTTTATTTGCGAATTGTTAACACATATATACAACGAAATTATGTTACATTTAATTAAATGATTTACATAAATGGCATTGATTTATATTGAAGTTCTGCGTTTACAACATCGCTTAATACATAAGATGCCTTTTTATTATGATCAAGGAGTTCTAAAAACATTTACATGTTGAAAATTACCTACCTCCAAGCACATCTATAACAAAGCAGAATCTGAGCCTCACAGATATCAAAGAACAAACGATGTTTCTGATTTCATTCGTCTAAAGTCATTCTGCTCTGATCGCCTTGAATCATTTGAACTTGTATTTATACAATGCTTTTCAGACAATTCTGGCGTTAATTCCTGTTATAAATTACTTTAATCTTTAGATCTCAAAACTTTTCCTCGCCCTATCTCTTAGGAGGTCAAGATTGCGTTTAGAGAACTCACTAGTAGTTCTACTCTTACAAATAAAACTCAAAACAAATTGATGTAAAATTTTGGAGCATAGAACACTAAAAAGTAAAGAATACTCCTACTTAGGTGATTCAAACCAATCTTTTAGATGTTAAATTTTTGTAGAAATATCAAGCCAACAACAATGCTGGTCTGCAAAAAGTGGCCTGCAACTGGACAATTTTCTAGAAGAAACGGTCTTTGAACTATTTGCTGAAAGTACTCAACTTCCGCTCAGAATAGATGCACAATACTTGCTCAGAATGTTGCCTTCCTCAGGCGCCCTTAGCCAGCATCACCACCTAAGGGGGTCGACACGCATTCAGGAGGCGTTGGCGCAAATTTCGAATTTATTAAAATTTAAATTTAAATTTTACCAAGACTACACCATTTAGTCATTTAGTAGTAACTACGTAAGCGACCAAAACCGCCCCCAATTTTTTGAAAATATACACAAAATGGACATTAGAAGTGCATTTTACAGCATTGTTGAAAGCACAATTGAATTAAAAAATTTTATTTTCACATGCTGGTTCGTCCCCCATGGCTACGGGCCTGCTTCCCCAGCTAAATACATTAGGTCATTGCCTAAAAGCTTTAATCTTATCTAGTAGAAACAGGATTTCAATAGATACTATCTGAAATAAATTTTTGTTGAAACCTAAGCAGACGATTAATTGAATTGAATCTACCTACTTTTTGCATAATTCATTGTATGAATGCAGTTTGTTTATTCAAATTAGTTTAAACTATCGTTTAATTAAAATTTCATAGTTTAATTGAATTTAAACAGTTTAAGTGTTATTTAAATGGCCAACACTGCTGTCGAGCCCTATTCATTTTGTGGTAGGTTTCCTTATGCTTATGTCGCTGTTAAAGTTCAACTGATTTGGTTTGACGACAATCTGTGGATTGGTGGAATCCCATGGATAGATCAATAGAATTCCATGGATCTGGAATCGATGAACAAGTATGATACTTACAAAGGTAATGTTGGATGCATGGAAAAAGCGCAGAATAAAAATTATGACTGATTTTAAAATTACAATATTTCACTACTATTTCTCATTCATTAGAAGCATTATGAACTTTAAAGCCAAGTGACAACGTTAATTTTTCAAAATCATATGACATCTTTTAAAAGTAAAAATTCTCATAGTTTAATGATTAATTCAATTAAATATAATATGAGAATAATGACAAAATACTCTTATTGCTCTTGGGAATGCTTTAGTGAAATTAATTGAGGAAATTATCAAACAAAGTGATTATCTTACAATTTTCCAGATTGAAAAGTTTAAACACAAAGGAAGAAGTTTTAATTTTATAACGTCATTACTCAACAACTACAAATTAAGATTAATATTGAATTTTAGTATATAGTTTTTGACTGGCATAAAAAAGCCTCTACATTTCTCACGAGTAAAAATGTAGTTCAGCTGATGGTGGGGGGGACATCTTAGTCATGACCCACGAAAAATTTTGAAAATGTTGAGAATAGAGACACTAAAAAATGAATTTCACGACCTTAGAATTTAAATCTTTTATTTTTTTTACCAAAAATTTTTTGATTTAACCACACAAAATCACTTTTGAAAATCGGACGAGGGGACACTCCACCATGTCCCCCCTTGCGTACGCCACTGATCAGTAATATATAATGATTGCAAAAAACATTTAATATAATGATGCACAATTATTTCTCTACAAAAAAGTATTGTTTATAGCTTAAGTGTAAAATTGGCTTCTATTCAATCAAACCCTGCAATAATAAAAGTTTCAATTGGTGCTTTTCTTGAATTGAAATGAAAACTTAAAATAAGGAATGCAAAGCAACAACATCTATGTAAAACAATCTTATGAGTTCATGCTTCCTTATATTGGTATCCTCAAGTCAAGGAATTATGATGCAATCTGTAGTATATCTGGGTGAATTGATTTGCATAATTATGAAATAATTCATTTCCTTAATCCGTAATTATTTCTTATAATTATTCCAACTTTTAATCAGTCACATCAGAGTCGTGCGCAGGAATCTTTGATGGGGTCATCTTAGTTCTGATCAAGTTGGCTCACCAATTACATGGAAGAAACCTCCACAAAATATTTACAAAAATGGGCTCGTAACCCCAAGCAACCTATTTTGCCGTTTTGCTCCAATTCTGCTACAATTTCTGCCAAGCTTATTAGGAAATTTGGGAATGCAGAGATTTCGACGGTTCTAGGGGAAAATTGTTCATAAAAATTATTCATGTTTTAGAAGTACATTCTAATATTGAATTTTTTCAGTGGGAAATCCAGTTTTTGCAAATCATTCAATTCCTTCCATACCTTTAGTTCACATAATATAGCGTTGTAAAGGCAATTGCAGGCACCTCAATTACTTATTTTGTCTAAAGATCGCTCGAGTTCAGCCTAGTCGTACATTGAGCAAAGTTAGTGAGTTATAAGTTAGTGTTCTGCGGCCAAGGCATTTTTTAGCCGTAGCCATCCGTAAAAAATAAATTTAGGCCGTAGCCGGCCGTTAGCCGTATTGCTTTGGCCGTAACCGGCGGTTAGCCGTAATTTCTTACTATTGTCGGGGATTTTTACTACTTCTAACTGCAATACTGTAATTTTCAATGCAACAATTAAAACATATCCATAGTTTG
The DNA here is from genome assembly GCA_900660155.1 of Hofstenia miamia. NCBI lineage: Eukaryota > Metazoa > Xenacoelomorpha > Acoela > Hofsteniidae > Hofstenia > Hofstenia miamia. The sequence goes on from CABFPE010000485.1 coordinate 278,705, forward strand.
AACAATTACAAAAAATCATAAAGAACGGCTGTTTTAAAAACAATAGAAATAAAATTCATGGAAAAATTGTAATGTTCTAAAATAATAAGTGAACATTGAAACGCATTGCAAATAACTGAAAGAAAGGAAGTGATGATACGCGTCAGTTTATAAACAGAATACAGCAACTATTTTGCTGTATCTTTATAAAATGATTTCTGTTTATACCATTTATGGTTTCAAATGTTCGTACACTCACTAGTTTTGAGTCCTAATATATAAAAATTAATTCACTTCATCATTACGTCCCTGTATTCTCAACATTGCAATGCATTCTGTGTACTTCTTAAGCATACAATATAAACTAAAATATATTTTTGATAATCATATAAATACATACACAATATCATCACTTTTACCTTTAGACTTGAAAACTGAAGCAACTTGTAACCAATTGCAATTCATGTATGAACTTTAGCCGGTATTTTGGCCGTGAAACAAAATCTTTGGCCACAGTCGGCCGTTAGCTGTGGCTCTTTGGCCGCGGCTACGGTCGGTTAACGTCTAAGCCGTGAACGCGGAACACTATTATAAGTGTTTCAACTTTTTAGAGAAACCCACAAATAATAAAAAAAATTTGGTTTATGTAAGGTTAAAAATCATTTTTCCCTGTTTTATGCATATTTTATTCATATTCCGAAAAAAAAATCAATTTTGTAAATTTGAAGAAGGGCATTCTCCCTTGATTCTCTTCTGCGTAGAATATACATACAAATGGGAGAATGCTCTTCAAAATATTATCAAAAATTCATTTCATTTTAATGGGGACGATTTTTAGTAAAATTTAGCTTGAAAAAAATAATAGTATTTGATTGTTGCAGCAAAAAAAACTTTTGAGTTGATCACTGAAATTAAGAATTCTTATTTGAAATAATTTAAGTATGTATTTTTTGTAAGACGTAATGCGACCATGTGTCATAGGCATTAACAAGTTAAGAGATCAAACGTTTGGTAAATTTCGCAGTTTCTTAGAGTTTTATATTAGATTCTTTCTAATTTTTTTGTTTTTAATTAATAATTCCTGAAGAAAATTTTCATAGATATACTAAATTGTTTGTTAACATAATTAAAAAAAACTATTTAATATACAAATGATAGTAAGTTTGCTAAGCAGTAATAAAGATTCCAGTTTTGCGGAAGGGGGGATATTTTATTCTGAAACCATGCACCATCCTAGGTTGGCTATTGCCCAATTATATAACACGAGAACGGGACTATTTCAGTTCCTGATTTGTGCTTCATATTCACAAAATATGCAAAGCAATAAGAATAAAATAATATTTTCTGTAAAATACAAGCTTCTAATCTAAAAATCGTATTACTTAGGAGCCACTAGTCACCGGCGCGTAGCTGAATAGAGCAATTGTTGTGTTATTGATTATTTTCTGAACGTGTTGTACTTTTCCGCTTCATAACTATGTTCTAAACTTTTATGCAGAAGGCATTAAAACTATCAAGTAAATTGTTGTGAATAAAAATTAGAAGTAATGGACAAGCTAAACATGACAGAAAGCACTTATATTAAGGACTAAAGAAAATTGGGCTTAAAATAGAAAAAATGGAGGGAGGATTGAAGGGTGGGCAAAAATAATGTCCAAAGAAATCTCTCTCAAAAATACATAATATTTATCATAGTATCTATTCAAATATGTATTGAGCTTCTTCACATTGCTGGATTTTAGTAGTTATAAACAAAAACAAATATGTATATGTATAAGCAAAAAATATGAACATTTTTCTAAGTGGATGCCTGTAATAATGTGGGCTTAGTGCAAAAATAACCTAGCGACCACCTCTGGCTTTGCGCACGGCGCATCTGGACAGAACTCTCACCTATTGCCTTCAGAAAACAAAATACTTCAGTGTAATTGGTGTTCCCAACGACATTGAACCGCCTCATAATCTGAAAACTAGGCATGGAAATATTTGAATACTTTTACAAAAATCGGATTTCTCTTGAAAGAAATTCTTATTTGCATGTAATTCAGGCATAAGAATATGTTTTAGCAGTAATCTTCATGAGCGCACCCTACCCTCTACTCATAGGTGTGTCCACAGGCTTGTCCATTGTACGGATTTTTCGAATCCAATCAAATACAAAAATTCTAGAATTGTCTAATTGAATCCAATGGCATTCCAATCTAAGTTATCTAAGTTTGAGTTTGATAATTCAAATTTTCTTTACAACACACATTTGAGATGTTTTTTATGTCACATATTTATTTGAGTATAATGCACAGGTTTTCTGTATATAATTATGCTGCGTGTGGTTGAAGTTTGTTCTGGACTTCTTTTATGTGAAATAGAAAGGTTATATGACCAAATTAAATCCAATAAGTGTTTAACAGGCTATCACATATCACTTCCGAAATATTAACTATTATGTTGCCATTCGTATTAGGAACTTTACTTATTCCTGATTCGTTAAATAGACCATGTCTACCTTACCAAGTTTTGTTACAGATTAATTGTTGATAACACCATAATTTTAAAAATCATTATGGCGATGCGTCGGTGTTTAAATGATCGCAATAGTTTCTCCTACACATTTAAAAACTATCAAATGCCACTGACTTCACGGATTAGAGAGAAGTATTTTGACAATTTTAAGATGAAATTGGGCAACTAGGATGAGACACTTGCATCACACAACGTTTGCAAGAAGTGCTCAAGTAACCTATCTATGTAGTCTGTAGGGAAGCTCATGCGTGCACCTTTCAGCACTCCAATGTTATGGCGTGATCATTCTATCGATTATTAGTTTTCTTGACAAAGGTGAAAGGTTTCCATAAAAATGGACAAAAAACAGATCTTATCCCAATCTGAATTATGCAATTTGACCTGTACAATATTGGAGAAATGAAGAAACTCCAAAGCCTTCAAACCTTTCAGATGCTCCATCTGAAATATCAACGAAATCATTTGAAACTGGGTAGGAATGGCAAAATGACGACGAAAATATTGAAGTAAGAAACATAAAGCCAGATACTGTTGGATAAATTTGTAAGACCACTAGGCTTATCAAAAAGAGATAGATGTTTAGCTGGCTCATTGTTGAAAGAGTGTTAGTTTTATTTAAAGTATATATTTAAATACATTACGCTATACTATCGCTATATGCTAGCTACAACATTGAGTCATTGAACATACACTTAATGGCAATAACAATTCGTTATATTCAAGCGCTGTGTTCATAATTCTCTTAACAAAGTTTACTTTATTGTCATTTAATGGTTAGCTACTGCTATGTATTATTACATCACTTTACAATTTTAGGAAACACAGGACTCCAAATTATGTTGAAATAATTTCCGAACTTATTGATGCTTTTGAAGAGATGGGAGTAAATATGTATCTAAAGATTCACTGTCTCTGGAATCATCTTGATTTCTTCCCTCAGAATATGAGCAATGTGACTGATGAATATGGAGAGAAGTTTCATCAGACTATCAGTGCTATAGAAAGCAGGTATCACGGTAGGGCAGATGAGAGAATGTTGGCAAATTTTTTTTGGCTCCTTAACATTGGCGAATTGCATATATTTGTTTGTTTTTTCACAATCGTATTCCATTATACATGTGTGAATTTATTTGTTGATATACGGATATACGTTAAATATATGAATACCATTTTTTCTGATCTATTGTTTGTAATGGTGAAAAATGAGCAAAATTAAGTATAATAAACATAAAATTTTTTCAGAAAACATTAATTCATGTGTCAGACACACGCAGTATTATTAAGGCCTGAATTTCGCTTGCAAAACCAGAAAAATACAAAATTTCAAAGAAAACGCAAAAAAATCAGAACTATTATTACATAACAAATGCATTGGCTTTGTTTATAGAAGTTTTAGACAACAGTGATGATAAAATACGAGATTCTATAGTCGATTAACACTACTCTCTTTTAATATCCTTATTTGTTTATTTCTAAGTCAGTTCTAAATTATGCTCACCTCTTAGAGCTTTGCGGAAACACTCTCGTAGGGTCGGGAGGACTTTTTGAACGAGGAGTGGGACAGATGTTTTGAAAACCTGGTAGCAAAAGTTTAAATATTTTCATACCCTACTTTTTTGTCTGGGATTAACACATTTTGAAATTCATCAAAGTGCACAGATGCATTTCTTAGATCTCGAACATATTAGTTTCCATTTACGCACCAACCGATGAAGAATCCAATGATTTGAAGTTTTTTATTCAAACTCTTTGATAGCAAACGATGTACCATCTTGCCCCAATCAAACTATACGAGAGATGTATAAAATGAACAAAGATTTCGTTATGATGAAAACATTGATCTCCTATCATATTGGAAGAAATCCCTTTACAAAAACTTTGATAAGTAGCAAGAACTTATTTAACCACACAAGCCTTAGAAACAGCTCCTTAACTAGTGTCATAAAATGACACTAATTATCCACAAAGTTTGCCCATTCGAAATTCTGCCTAATATAACAACATAAATATGGGTGTATATCATGACGGAATTTCTGTGAAGGATCAATTATGAGACATACCAAATAAATAGCAATTCACCAGTGCATTAAAAAATTTATTTATCAAATGCGGTCCGATTAGAATCCAAACCCACAATCAGGGCCGTACGCAGCTTTTTCTG
>CABFPE010000485.1:333270-360958 GCA_900660155.1 Hofstenia miamia
TATATATATATATATTTACGTTGCGATTGTTTTCGATTCTATTTAAAAATATCGCTTAATACCATGCAGGATGTCCATAGAATACGAAGGATTCTCAGTGATTTAAAATATTTATTGCAAAAACCATAATAAACTTGCTTGGAAACAACAAAGTAACTCCTAGAACTATACGCAAAATGCACAATCAATCCATTTTTGACATGTAGTTGATATTTAAATTTTCAAAATTTACACTTTTAATCAAGAAAAGAGCAAAAACAGTTTAAGTGCAAAGTACCATGAAATCATAATTTTGTGAACTTTTCTTATTCAATTAAAGAAATTGAAAATTCCTAAAAGTTTGTAGTAAATTGGATGAAAAAATATTACTTCAATTTTCAAACGCTAAAGCTTACATAAATTTTTTATTGTATTGAAGAGTAAATCAATGGCCTTCATTCACATTGACTTGGTAGTTGGTATTAAGTTTTTATGATGAAGGTTTACAATTGAAAAATTTATTTTTATATTGTTATTAATTGAAGAGAGTAGATGAAAATACACTGGCCGGTCATAGAATTTTTGACGAATACATTTGTTTATCACCTTTCCATGGTTCAGAAAAAAACAATTGTCATATTATCAAAGGAACTGAAATATTTTTGTCACCATTGTAGCTTTTATAATGTTATATTATGTGTAATATGCAATTAAATAATACTAGATAATATTCTTGCATTCTAACACCGAAACAGAGACCGTTTCTATGCGTTTATGAATGTGGGCAAAACTAACGGCTAAATTTAAATCAATTCAATATACTTTGAATGGTATATTATAACAGACAAGTTTGAGATAAAAAGTCAAAATTTACCTTGACAATGGTGATGGTGCAGAAGAAAATTGAAGCTTTAAACATATTGCTAACTCAATTAGAGTTCACTTGGTCGAACCTAACCTGTTATGTCATTACGCATTTCCCTGATTTTCATGCGCGGCTTATCAAACATGCTATTTACAATTAAAATGGAAGCATATAACAAGTCTACAAAAACTTGATTCACAAGGGAAACATTTTATCTTACTATATCATAAAGTGACTTTCTTACTATTGAAACCCGAAATTGGTTTTACTATTTGAAACAATTCATTTGATCTTGAAAATTATTAAAAATATTTATAGAATTATAAAAACTTAACAGCTAAGATTTTTACTACGAGAAAATATTAACAATTTCTAGTACTGTCCCATTGAAATTACGGAAGTTATACTAAAAACAAACTGAATTGTTTTTATTAATCTTTAGCTGGTTATTCTGTTCGTGAGGGAAATATATTAACAAAATCAGGTACATATCCAAACCCTTATTTTGAAACACTTAAAAATGAACATTGCAAAGAATACAGGGAAGAATGTCACTTGATCCTTATCAATGCTTAACACTATGAAAAGGCCTATTCGTAAATGTATGTACTTTATTCTTTGCTGTATTTGATAAAATTTCTAAAGGCCATTCCCAGAGGCATTTTATCCTTAAAGTGGCTACAGCAAAGCAAACGAATCTAAAGATTTTGAATACTTTAGAATAGACATCCTGAACTATTTTCATGAGAATGTCAAATAGTCTTTCAAAAATCACAGTTAGGCCTAAAATTATAATGAATTTGATAGCGAATGTTCACTGTGAGAAGTTTTTGAACTAAGCTTTTATGAAAAACTAGGGATTTTTCTAACCTTAAGCTACTTAGTTTTCCCTTTAATTAGATAAAACCTTTTTTAAATTATTCAAATAATTTTCTCCAAGCCTATTTAGTAAATTTGGAAATCGCAAGCAATTGGTACATCTGTTGGTGAGCACGCTTGAATGTGAGGTTGAAAATGATTAATAATTTTTCTTTGAAAACTGCGATAGTTCAAAATAATATTTAAAATCTCTCCATGCCTAATATTCAAGTAATTATAATGATCAACAATAAACTTTAACTGGTTCTTAAATGAAATGAAAGACATTATTCTATCCCAAAGTAGTTTTGAATTTTGGATATCATCATTAGTTCTTGAGGTATGATCTTTTCAAGAACCATAAAATATTAAGAGAATTCTTAGAGTGTTTAGGGGTAAAATAAGCTTAGAGGATCTTAATGCGAAATATTTTATATATCATTACTAATATCAACAATTATTCTAGATGCACTTTGATTGATAGCATTAACTTAAAAATATTGCAAAACTTAATCAATCCTTGGTTTGTTAGCAACTCTAATAACCTGCAAATATTTCAATAACAAATAATTTTCAATGAATATAATAAAATAGTTTCTTAAAATAAACGAAATCGACTTGAAATTGATTCACTAATAAAAGAATTTAGCTATCAATTCCAATTTGAATATTGAAAATCAAAAATTGTCCAAAATTTTAATGACTAGGGAAATATTCTTGGCTTAAATACATTATTCTTCTGGAGAAAGCAATTGTCATTCATCTTTAATTTATTCACTTGAATGCGAGTATCCGTGAAAGTAAAGAATCAATACAAAGACCGAAGTTGTTTATTAATTTTCCTTAAAAAATATGCGGGAGTGGGAAACAATGACTTATTGATAGAGTAAGTGTACAATATTACGCTTCAAGTGCGCAATTTCCAATATAATTTTTATCCGTATTCTTACTTTTGTTGTGATGGTGTACAAGTGTTTGATGCTTGAATAAATTATCAGGAAAATTGTTTATTCTAAATGCGTTTGAGATCATCCAAAATGCAATATGCAAATAAAAGTTTGTCAAACAAAACTTTTTCTCTCATCCTGAAATCGTTTCTTGGTGTTTATTACCGCTATGTTGCACCTGTTTCTAAGTTTTAATCTGGAAACAACTAAATACGCTCTTTCTAAATCTATATTAGCTATAAATATATATATATATATATATATATATATATATATATATATATATATATATATACAGTATATACATATATATACATGAATATACCTTTTATCTGGTACGAGCGATTACGAGCAAGCTTTCTATTCCACATTATATGCATTATAAGTAATTTTTTTTCATAAACAAATTACAAAAAAATCTAAGAAATAATATATAACTGAGAGAATTTGTTTTGCAATTTTTTTGAACATTTTATTGATAAAACTGAGAAAAAAATCTTTTCAGTTTTTATAAGATTTTTGGAGGTTTGCTCGTTATCTATAAAATAAAATGTATCATTATTTGCAAATAATGAAATATATATATATATATATATATATATATATATATATACATATATATATATATATATATATATATATATATATATATATATATATATATATAACATAATGTATACGAACTTGTAATAAGGTGTAAAATATGAAGCTCAAAATGGCATTTTAATAAGATCTAAATATTCTTTATTGAGTAGCATGGAGATTTTCATCTTCTTGGGGTTGAGTAACGATAGGATAGTAATATTGACTGTCAGGTAAGTCGACTTCTAAGGGAATTCTTGCATGACTGGCTCAAAATATTAATAAGTGAGTTCTAGAATTTCAGAACTAGGATGATATTTTGATTAAAAACACTTAATCTATTTCCTATGTAAAGTAGAGCAACAGAAGCAGAGTCACCACAAGGTGCGATAATGCAAGATAAACTTTCATTGGACAGCGTGACATTCACAATGCTCAACAGCCATTATGACTTTTATTCGCTAAAAATTGGGATCACAAAAAAATCTTTATTAAAATTTTGTTTATATCAACTTTTTGTTACGTAGTTAACCAGACCATGCAAAGCGATAAATTTACTATAGACTTGGTCAAAAATTCTTCGAGAAAAATCAGTTGACAACTTGTGTAATCATTAAATTTAATTTTTTTGCAAGATCAATAATTTCTAGAAGTAAGTTTCTTTTCCTTAGACAGTAGTGAATATTGATAAGCAAGAATGTTTGAAAAATAATTTGGTAAAATTCCACATCAGTGGTTGGAGGAGTTGCTTTGGATTTGCTTAATTTTGGTTCTCGGATTTCATAAATTCATTGATTTTACATAAGGAATAAATATCTTGAGTGGATTTCTATATGATTTCATCTAAAAGTCCTTTGAAAAAAGTGCTTATACATTTCTTTATGAACTTATATTGCAACTGCATTCCATCAGTAACAGATAGTTCAATTCCCAAGTCAATTTGATTATATAAAAATAGGTAATAGTGGTATATGTGAAAATTTAATGGAATTGTCGCTTTGGATTAATAATGATCATATTTGGATTTTTATCGTACAAATTCAAAATATGTAATGAAGTACAAAAGCCAAAATATTAAATTAATATTTTCTTTCAAGCAAAATAAAGATTTTATTATATTTTACTATCTATTTATAGATAATGTGGGAGTCTTCTACAGTCACACCTTTACATTTTTATAATTACATTCGCATATTATCATGTTAATTGCTAAAATGGATCAGATAACGATAAAATGGTTTTTTTGTGGAAAAAATTTAAAAAAATACTTTGCTCCTGTCTGCATAATTTATCAAACTTTCAATCAGAGAATATCACATGTGCACAAATTACATCTGTAATATTTTAACCATCTAGTTTCCATTGTATCAAATATACATGTTTTGCTTAAAACGATGATTGAATAATACAAATTTCCAAAAAACTAAGAAATTCTGCATTTTTATCTATCTATTATCCAATATTTAATTGATCATATTCATTAATTTCTTAATCGCTATGGCAACGCAAATGACGATAACGTAGTAGAAGTGTATCAGCAATTAGGACCCTAGAAATCAAAATTGTCATTTTCAAAGCACACTTATTTTCAGGAAGTTATTTTTAAATGTAATAAATTGAAGATGCGTAGGAGTTAGTGCACCTGAAATTTTTTAATCACATTTCATATTTCAATCAAATGGTTTTTGTTAAAAGTCTTTTACATGATTTGACCAAAATACTAAAACTTCCACTTAGTACTTTAAAATCATATTGGATATAATTATTTCTTTTGAAAAACATAATTGTCATTTACTAAAATCACGTTTCGCTTAAAGCGCCAATTTATCTCCAGCTTAATTTTTACACTTCCCACTAATTTTTCTATTAATTTTAAAGATATTGGAAACTAAAAGTCGGATTATTTGGATTTCGAAAACCACTTTTAATTATGTATGAAATATTATCAATATATTAACCTCGAAATCTCCAGTTACAGTGGGAATTTAGTTAGTTCTTTTTACAGTTTGAATAGATATCCGTATTTAGTTACTTCTTATTTTCAAGAAATGAATACAACGCAGAACAGGATTAACTCAAATCAAATGAACGCGGAATTTTCTGATGGTGGTAATCTAAGATTTGATCAAATGAGTGACCAAAATCGGGAAACGACAACCGAAATTTATCAAAATAGTGAAAAATAGACCCTAAAAATGCATTTCACAATTTAATTCTTAAATTTTTTGCCATTTTTTTTTATTTACCCAATCAAAATTTATTTTGAAAACCTGACGAGGGACATTTTACCATGTCCCCTCCTTTGTACGTCACTACACATGACTGGGTTACACTATAACTTACCATTCAATTTAAGGATTTTCATTGAATTAGCTTTGTTAAAACTTGTGTAAGGAGAACTTTTAACTGTATATATAGTAAAAAAATTATAATATTTACTGAAATATAAAACATTGTCTGCGTTACCTTCTAAACAACGTTTTAATGCAAAGAAAGAAAGCAATATTTCAAAGCGTTACTCCTTCCTCAGATTACGATATCTAATCACTCATTCACTTTATGAACTTTGTTTGCTATCTGAAATATTCAACCAACCTCGTGTACTAACGCTTCAGTATTCACATTAGCGTCATTACGTAGAAAGTTGTAACAATGCGTTTACAGATAATTTTCATAGTGCAAGTTATAAGATTTTTTGCCAAGAAACTTGCTTCAGAAAAATAAATGGAATTTTAAGTTATTTCCATTTCAATCTAATAAATGGCTCAGGTATTCGCTTTGGCTCGCTATTACCCTATTCACTTGCATTTGAGTTATTGCCTTTCATGTATAAAAAATTCTTAAAAAATGTTTCATTCTATAAAAACATCAAAATAACAGAGATTATAAATTCAATCAACTGTAAAAAAGATAAGCAGAAGTAAAGAAAGTTGTCTTTAATTTCTAATTTTTCGTAACTCTTTCCATTACACTGCTCTTAACCTCCGTTATATGATAAAGTTTTATTTTGATCTGTAATTATACTAAAAATTGTTGATCTTAAAGTAAGCGGATTTACTTTTTGCACTTTTGTTTTGTCTTGGTGTCCTTGTTATTCTATTTGCCTCTGACCATTCATAACAAGATATCAAATATAAAATTTTGTTGAAACTACTTAGCTGAAATTTACTAAGATCTTTCTGTTGCTTTCGGATTGCTATATGCGGATCAGCTTGAACATTTGTAAAAAAATGCTAAAATCATCCTGTGACATCTTAAATAATTTTGAAAGCAGACAGACACTGTAACGCCAATGAAAGCAACCTTCTTAATGGAGGTAAATTTTTATAGCATTTGTAGTTGTTCTATATTATGAGTGTTCCTAAATCACAATGTCGAACGGAAATTGCTTTGTAGAGATCACAACAATAACATTTTATGGCCTAATTACAGCGTTACAAATTGAATAGAATAATTATGTAAAATATTTTTTATTGCAAAAATTCACTTGTTAAATTGATACTAATTGAAAAATCAACAAATTCCAATTAATATTTGAACTTATTGTTCGAATGAACTAGCCAAGGGAAAGTAGAATCCTCTAGTTTAAGAGTCATTTTTCAACACATAGATGTGTAAAACGAAACTATCCAACTTCTGAAGATGTTAATTAAAGAAAGGTGAATTTTTGAACTTCATAAACTGTATGCTGGCACAGTTAAATTCTACCCTTAATGTGGAAAAAATCTTGATAATTCTAAGAATCGTGAAATGAAAAAGCATATATTTCAAGTTCAAGCACTATATGATTTTTTATCTGATAGTAATCTCACGAAAAACTGTTGAAGAGAGCACCTGGCTAAGCAGAGCACCGTCTAGTGACAACAAGTGGAAGTACAATTTGAAAGATATACACATGCATGTCTCTTAAATATTTGGATGCTATTCACAGGAGGAAACCAACAATACATATTTAGTTGCAAAAATATAGCTTAAGACAAAAATTGCGAAGCATTCATCTATATTTCATTTTAATATAAATTAATTTGATTCTACGCCAACAATTTATTTTCCTCTTTTGAAAACGAATTAGTTCCTCTGCAGGAAGTCATTTGTGTTTGGATACATGAAATAAAGCTCACGGGTAAACAATTTATCTCATTAAAGTCATTCAAAAATTGGCAGTGTGTAGATTTCTATAGCGCAATAAGAAGCATTTTCTCTGTGTGCCTTCATTATTATATTCGGTTGTGAAAAGCTCTCGAATTATAGACTGCATTTGTGTAATATAAACTAAACTTCAATCAACAGTACGATACTCACAAACGACGAATTTCAAAATCTTAAGTACTTGAGAGGTCTTAGGACCGCTTGCATTGGTATTTGACAGGTTTTTTTTACCGAATTTAAAATATTTTTCAGTTTTTCGAGCAGACGTTCTCATATTTTGCCTTTATAACAGCCGAAACAAATGTAGTCAAAACTCTTTCGACTGAAATTAATCCAGTGCTCAAACAAATCAAAATTTCATTAAAGGCTTTCGCAGTTCTCATTCTTACTAGGTAGTTAAGTTGTGCTTTCCTAGCAAAGTGCATTTTGAATTACATTTAAAAATTTGACAGATTCTTGGGTTTGAATTCAATATATTTCTTAAAATATTTCTATATATATATATATATATATATATATATATACGGCTGTGGGAAAACTCCAAACGACGAAGCCGATGCATTATATGTAAAATAGACTATATCAAGTACCAATAGCTATAGAGGTAAGCTTTTGCACTTTACTTAAGCAAAATTTTGCATAGAATCGAATAAAGCAAACTGAAAAACAATTTGTGTATTCCTTTTCTATGGAGCGCTTATTTAAAAATACATATTTCATTCATTTTCATTTTAAAGTGCAAAAATTACCATATTCATAGAGTTCTATCGATTGAAAACAATTATTTACGCATTTTGAGAATCTGATAAACACTCTTTGCACCACGGCAATCCAAAATAGGATTACTTGAGCGAAAATTGGCAAATTTTAAAATTCTATCAAACACATCCCATTCAATATTGAAGATTAAGACTTTGGTGGATTCAGACAAAAGTTGAGAAATAAAAAGATTTTTGCAATAAATTTTAGGTCGGTACTTTTTAGTTCTGCTTATATGATCTTCATTTAAATTACCACAAAGTTCTAAGGGATATTAACTTTATAGTTGGTAGCTACAGGTATACATATATACCAATCGATAGATCTATTCTTTCCACCATTTTATGTGAATACACCTTTATATAGTGTCTAATTTGCATATACTGCAAGCTTCGCCCACTGCCGTATATATAGAAGGTCCTGGTAATACTAATTTTGTGAATTACATTAATAAGTTCTCATGTCAAATTTACAAAGATAAAATTGAAAGATCTTACCTGAAGGTGTTTTGAGCTTTTCCCAATGAATATTTGGATCATGTACATTGGAATTGAAAAACATGCAAGGTAATGTAACGTTATCACCAATTTTGCTCTGAACTAGGGAGGGAGTCGTAATACACAAGGTTTTGATATTGTAACAACCAGCTAAATTATTGCTTGCATAAGTAAATGTTTAAAACTATGATGATAAAAATGAAAAATTTATATACACATCTTATGTTTTGTAAATTAAAAAATAAGTGGCTTTGCATCATAAAGATGGTGCTGAAAGTACAAAGACAATAGCAAGAAAAATGATTTACTGCATTCTTTAAAGTTTTTCGCGTAGGTTTTGAAATTGGACAAACATTTATTAAAAATTTATGAATAATTTTTAACTACTTATGCAACATATCCTGCAAGGAAATAATTTACAGCAGTGCTGTGGGAAATACATTACGAAGAGACATTAAAACAGATCTTAGAACTTTTAAAGTTTCTGGGAATTTGAAAGTTTCATTTTCTACAAGCTCCTCGATAAATTTCGTGAAAATTTCTTTTAATAATTTCATAAAAATAGAGTTTAATACTATTTTCTGTCTTCCTAATTTGGCTATTAGTGATAATATTTTAGGTGCATTTTTGGACAAATGTACCAAATACATATTATAATCTGATTTGTAAAAAGTACTGAAACACCATTTTTTTGCAACAACTTGCGAAATGTTTTGATTTTTAGCATTAGGGTCAATTTATGCATTAGGAATTAAAAAATTCTGTTAGCTCTTCTATCTGGCATTTTGTTTCAATCCTATTCCCCTGTGAAGAGAATTTTTAAGTTACCTTCATAATTTAGAATAAACAGTTTAATAAATTAAAAAAATCTTTCTTTAAATGCACTGGGGAATTTGAGAAATATTGATGTTCAATTATTGGATGAAGCCCATTATATTGCATATTTTTCAAATTTTGTAAAGTATTGAATAGATTCATAAATGCATTGCGAAAAAACTTATTCTTTCATACCGAATTTGAATGTTTTCTATGTTTTACATAAACCGTAGCATAATATTTTTTGGAAAGGAATAGTAAATTCATCTTAGCACCTAAGGTATAAGAAAGAAACAATTGCATTAGTTTCCATCGTATTGCAAAATATCAAATTTACATTGAAGAAAAATGAGAATTCACGTTGCAAATATGGTATTGTAAAAGATTAAAGATTTAAATTTAATAGTCGTCAAGAATTGTACTGCAATACATTTTTTGTTTTTGCAAATGTTGCAAGTGACTATATTAATTACATTTTANTATATATATATATATATATATATATATATATGCAATTAAGAATGTGCTTGCTTCGATGATTCAATAACATTATTGTAAAATAATTAAGTTCGGAAAAGATTGTATGCATGAATTGATTAATAGAAAGAGTTTAAATTAGTTTTGTTTAACAAAAAGATAAACGTCCGTAATAGATTTACAAATTCTAAATAAAACCAATTGGTACATTAAAAATGAATTCGTAGTTTTTTAAGCAAATAAATTTGGATTTTCCTCTATTTCCAGTATAATTAACATGCCTTGATAAAAAACGAACTGTCACTAAATAGATCTGGTATATTAAAAATCATAAAAATTTTCTATCATTACAGGCGAAAGACATCTGTTTACATGTGGGATTGGAATTAACATCGCATATTTTCATTGCTAACCATAGATTTCACAGTTTGTCTACTAAAAATGAAAATTCACTGAAGAGAAAGAGGGCCGAACTGTCCCATTAACCTTATTCTCTCATTCATGCAGTTAATTTTAGCTTCTCTTCCTATTAAAATTTACATACTTGTATTTGTAATAAATTTCTATTTATAGCAAAGTAAATTCAATTCACAGATAAAAACTAATTCACATTGCTATTATAACAAATAATTTGGCTTGATAGCTGTCACTTAAATATTCCTAGCTTTTCTTTTTAGCATATCTCCTTACCTTATACATTATTGAGCAATGCAGCGCCGTTTAACAGTGATTCCACAATATATATATATATATATATATATAAATAGATTTGTAATTTTACAGAGCATTATTATCCCTATATAAAGGAGCATTTAAACAAATAATTGAGATTAAAGATACTTATGCATAAACATTGCAAAAGAAGTGAATTTCTATACACTACTAAGATCAAACTATCAAAAAATCGGTGAAACTATATACATTATGGAAACAAAGACTATTAAGCAAAAAAGAAAAAATATTTCTATTTAATTTCTTCTAAAAATTCTTGCAATAATATTTATAGCGGCCGTTATTGTACATTTATTTATCAAGTTATTGCTATGCTGAATCAGAAAATTAGTCAAGGACTAAAAAAGTTCACTGTTATTCTTTACCGTTCTCTAAAAATTTACAATTGCAGGTATATAAATCACCAGGGATCAAATTTTCGATTTGATCATTACAAAAAAATATGAATATTATTATTATATAATAAGCGGTGCTGTTATGTAATTTTCTATTCAGCGACATTTTGGGGTGCATCAGTAACATATGCCAATCATCAGGCCTATATTAAACAATTAACCAAGATTCTGACTGTATTTTAAAATAACAAAACTTCAACAGGATATTAAATCTCAGCATAATGCCGGCAGCAGAATGTTTCTCATATCACCTTTGAACGCAACTGTTGGTACTAACATAGAGAAAGAGGTACTTAATAGTAAATCATAACTATTATGTCGCTTTGATTATCCAAGAATTTTCATCAATGTGGACCGCAGGTGTGATAAACTTATTGTCTTGGAATATTTCAGAGCGCTTGCTTAAGCACTTACAATACTTTTAGATATTAAATATTAACAAACCAGATATTTTATGCATTTCTATAAAATTTTTTAAGCGTTCATAATTCATTAAACAATATAGATATTTAAAATCTGAAAATAGCACATGATGGAAAATCGATCCTCTTTCACTTTCATCGTTAACTAGCGGTTCAGTGCCAACCTGTCGAGGCACGAAGACTTCTGATCTGACTTAGCAAATGGGCGCCTGGACGGGACTTAATTGGTCTAATAGAAACCAAACTATTTGAGGTTAGTTGCTGATGCGATTCTTGATTTGAACACTTGATATGGGGAGCAGTTGAAAAATTTTGCAAAACTGTATTTTCTACTTTTCAAATATACAAGAATAATTTTTACATCGAATTTTGCAGCAACTGGGAAGCACACGTACCCGTAAATTTGACCCAATCTCAGGCGTCTCAAATAGCTTGAGAATGTAGAGAAAACAGTTTGCACCCCTGAAATCGCAATAGGTACTTTAGGGTTAATAAACAAATATTTGAACATTTGAACATTTTATCCAAATATTAACTTCTACTTAGACAAAGCTTCGTATTTCTTGGATATCCACGGAATAGGTCCAATCTACTTAAAATACTAAAAAATTTGCAAAATTTTCAAAATTGTGAAAAAATTTAGAAGACAATTCTGAGAAGGTCCAAGACATTGTTTGATAACTTGAAAAGCATCACAATCCCAGCAACGAGTATTCGCAAGAAATGAATAAACTTTTTAATTTTTTCTAATTTTTTTAGTTTTTTTCCACTCTAATCTCATTTTCTAAATTGTTCCAAATATTAAAGGCTGCTAGATGAAAACTACGACTCCAAGAAAATTTATGTGATTGTGGATTTACTTTTAAATATCAAGAAATGACATTTATTCTCGGCCATATTTATGCTTGCATCAAATTGAAGATGCATGAAATTGTACTTGATATATATTATACTTTCCTCTGCATTCAGTAACACGATCATGCTTACGTGCAAAATTTAATGTTTTTAATGACCAATTAAAAGTGTTTGATAATAAATAGCGGCTTTTGTATTAAGTTTTATAAATAAAAATGAATAATAATGTAATTGCGATAAACAAAATGAATGTAATAATTGAACGTGATAATCTGGTCCTAAATTTCTGAAGTGATATAGGTATCTAATGTCAGAATCCATTTTTTGTAACTTTTTTAGGAGAAATTTATCAAATTTTAAATCTTGGTCAATTTCATTGATTGGAACACTGATAACAATTAATTCGATCTTGTTTGTTGTTACTTTTGCAGAATTGTAAGAAAATATAATGAATTGCGTTTTTTAATAATAATTTTTAATAATAATAATAATATTAATAGTAATAACAATATTAATAATAGAGACCAATGGAATTTCACGGAAATGGGCTGAGTTTTTAGAGAGAGAGATGGAAAAGTAGCACATTGATATAGACGAGAATAGGTTGAGGTTAGGCTGGGCACATTCCAGAGAGACGGTTTAGAACTAATACTGTCTTTTATTTGCTTAATATCAATCACAGAAGAGACAGGCATGGAGCATAAGTTGGAGAAGAATGGTAGAACAGTGAGTCACCTATGGTACATAAACGACCTTAAGATGTATGCTAGTTCAAGGAAGATGTTGCAGAAGCAAATGGAGATATTGGAGAAGGCAAGTAGAGGATCTAAGTTGGAGTTTGGATTAGGGAAGTGTGCCGTCGGCACAATGACCAGAGGCAAGTGTACAGCAGAGAGATAAGAATGGGCTAGAACTCGACCCGACTCGAAAATTTTATGCCTGAACCAGATCCGACTCGACCAAAACCATTGACTTTAATTTGATGTTATGGATTTCTGTCCAATCGAATGATCATTGACGCCAATAATTTCCTGATAAGGGAAACAGTAAAAAATTGATGTTACTTAGCGTCTTAGATCCTTCTCAAATCAAGCGGTCATTAACATCTTTGACCCGAACACTCTCTAGTGTACAGATAGAGATGGTTTAAGGACAAGCGGTGGGGATAAAGTTGAGGAAGTCAAACAGGGGTACAAGTTCTTAGGTGTGATAGAGAAAAATAGAACAGATGAGGAAATGAAGACGAGGTTAAGAAAAGTATACAAGAGGAGAGTAAGGAAGGTACTACAGAAGTCAGCATTGAATGGGCAGAATAGTATAAAAGCAATTAATACATGGAATGAACTAAGGACAAAGAAGATACTAGCAGCAGAAAGAGCATTCAACTTAAATGGAGATGTTGATAGGCTGTACATGGCAAAGCATAGGGGAGGGAAATTATGGCTAAGTGTAAAAGAAACTGTAGAAGCAGAAGCACTAAGGCTAAAGGAATATGTAGAACCTAAGTCGTCCATACCGGAGGTCACTAAGGAGTTAAGGAAGATAAGAACTGAGAGTGAAGGAAAGAAGGTATANAGAGAAACAGAAGCACTGATAATGGCAGCACAGGAGCAAGCAATAAGAACAAACTGGGTGAAGAAGCATATAGACAAAAGAGTAGAAGTAAGTGATAAGTGTAGGCTATGTAAGAAAGAGGCGGAGACAGTAGATCATCTGATAGCAGGGTGTGAGAAGTTGGCACAGAATGAGTATAATTTCAGGCATGACAAGGTGGGAAGAATGGTACACTAGAGTTTGAGCAGGCAGCATGGGTTAGAGACAGGAAACAAATGGTATGAGCACAAGCCACAGGGCGTCATAGAAAATGAGAAGGTTAAGATACTGTGGGACTTCAACATGCAGACAAGCAAAGTGATAGAAGCACGGAGGCCAGACATAGTAGTATAGACAAACTGAAAAGATTGGGAACAGTGATAGACATAGAGGTACCAAAGGACAGGAATGTAGAAAGCAAGGAGAAAGAAAAGATAGACAAGTTTAGAGAATTGGCAGAGGAAATAGAAAGGCTGTGGAAATTGAAGAAAGTTAAAGTAGTCCCGGTAGTAGTAGGATTGATAGGAGCTGTAAGTAAGAAGTATAAGAGATACTTGGAGGAGTTGGGAGTACCAAAGTGAGGAGGAGCAGTAGCAAAGAAGGCAGCATTGTTAGGAACAGCTAGAGTCCTGAGGAAAGCTCTCAGACATTCTGGGAACTGGTGAGAATAAAAACAGATGGTGAGGGAAAGAATACACACCAGAGTAGGATGGAAAAAGAGAGAGAGAGACAAACAAAGTATAGGTAGAATGCGATGCATGAAGGATTAAAGAGAGAAACAGAAACACTGATGATTGCAGCACAAAGCAAGCAAACAGGGTGAGGAACCACATAGACAAAAGATCTAAGGTAAGTCATAAGTGTAGGCTCTGTAAGAAAGAGTTGGGGACAATAGATCATCTCATAGCAGGATGTGAGAAGTTGGCATAACATTAGTTCAGACCGGACAAGATGGGAAGAATTGTATACTGGAGCTTGATTAGAATTAGTGGTATGACCTTAAGATGCAGGTTCGTCATTGAGAATGCGAACTTAATGATACTGTGGGACTTCAACGTACAGGCGAGCAATGTAATAGAACTACAGACGCCAGACATATTAGTGGTAGACAAAGAAGAAATATTAGAAACATAGCAGTACCAAGGTACTGGAGTGCAGAAAGCAAGGGAAAGATTAATAGACAACTACAAGGAATAGGAATTGACAGAAGAAATACAGAAGTTGTGAAAGTTAAAGAAGGTTGAAATAGTTCAGGTAGAAATAGGAGCAGTTAGTGAGAAGCATAAGAAATACTTAGAGGACTTAGGATTACCGAAGTAGAGACTGGCAGTTGTTCAGAAGACAGCACTGTTAGGAACACAACAGTATTAAGGAAAGCTCTCAGACTCCCTGAGAACTGATGAGTTCCCTGAGCTGAGTGTGATCCCAGCGTGAGAATAATAATAATAATAATAAGAATAAAAATAATAATAATGTATACATCATTTTATGAGATTACTTGCATATAACCTATTGTGTGCAAATGATAACTAAAATTAGGTTATTGATATTTATGTTCTGATTACCTACAGAAAATCTTCCAAGTTTCAAAATATTTTTATCAAAGATTTCTCGCATTGTATATAACATGTAGACGTTTCAGACTGTATTCTTTATTTAGAAAGTGCATTATATAAAACATTGCAATTGATCTAAAAATACAATTGTATTATCAAACTTTGTTATCTAAAAACATTCATTATTGCAAGGTGTTACAATTAATTGACAGCTTTTATAAAATTATGCAAATGCTTTCCATTAATCTCAATTTTCGACAAAATTGTAAGGCTATCTGATATACAATGTAACCTCACACCATCTCGGTAACTTTTTGGAAACAAATGAAATTCATTTAATCAATATAAAAAGGTATCAAAATTTTGAAACAAAATCTCGTGAATAAGGATGCAAAATAATATATTAAATAAAATATATGCTAGATTCTCTCATTAATTTTTCTGAAATAAGATTTTAACAATATGTTGCTTAAGAGGGCTATGAAATGAATGTATATATATATATATATTTATTTATTGCTGAGCTTGAGCACTGCATTGGATATATAACAAGCTCACAACGAGCCTTTATAATATATAATTATAGTTCTGCTTGTAAATTTGATTATGCAGATTTTTCAAATTTTTTGATTCAATATACCTTTCTTATAATCATATTTTAAAATGTTTATTAAACAACCTATGTAAAAAATGTTGAGAGCCAATATTTAAGGAAAGACAATCGAGCTAAAACGACCTCATTGAAAGGTTTTATCTGGTGAGCCGAGCCATGCTTAAAAATTGTGGGTCGTTGACAAGTCTGCTATTAAATTTCAAGAAGAACACTAAATGAAGCTTTGTCAATATACCGCAAATGTTAAAAAATATACTGCTAGGTGATATTATTGTACTGTTATTGATATTGGGAAAAAAACTTCTTTTAATTACTGGCAAGTCTTTTGCACTCTTAATGTCATAGTTCATTAGCAAGTTGATCAACTTTGTGAAAACAGTTAAAGATTTAATACAAAGGGGCAATCATTTGAGCTTTTTCGGATTTTTAACTAAAAATTTACTAAGGTTCGCTTACATTTCTAAACTTATAAATTAATTAGTTTTTTGCTATAGTATTAGGTATGCATGTATAGTGATGTGGTGGATTGCAATTTGAAGTTTAATTTGCTTTTAACTATGTAACGATAACTGCAAAACATAATTTTGTTTGGGGAGCTACATTCTTAAAGTAGAATTTGACATATGATATGAAAGTCTATCACACTTCCACGTTCCACCACTGATGTAGCTGTAGTAATGGAAATAGTGATAGCAAATTAGAAAACTTCCTTTATTTATAATTTGCCAATAGCAATCAGAACTGCATCAGAAACCATTACAATTAGACTTTTTAAAAATAATGGAGCATAATTTAAATAAATGGAAAGTGATTGAAAAATCTATGAAAGTAAAAGGAACTAATTTAATCTTCAAATTTAGGAAAAATTCAGATGGTCAATACTAGCAAACTCCATACTCTACATTCACTGGAAAACGAATATTTAAGAAAAATATTATAAAGTTATGATGTAAATTAATTTAAAAAAAAAATTCTTAAAATTTGTCGTATCGTATCACTTTATGTGATTTGAAAGTTTACTCCAAGTAACGCAATTTATGATAATTTCTATAATTTTTTTAGGCATAAGTCAAGTAATGAATATATCAAAATTCTGAAAATATCACTCGAGAGATAATCATCTCCTCTTCAATTTCGTTCGTAATTCGCAACCGGTCGCAACGACTAACACAGCGCCCCTTACCGGAATTTGGTTGGTATATTTACAAGAAATAGCTAAGGCCTAGACCACTTTATTATCTGACGGCTAGGCATAGCAAGAATTTCAAAGATTTTCTTACAAAAATCGCATTTTCCATTTAAAAAAAGATAATATTTTCATGAACTTCAAACATAAAAATAATTTCTATCACAATTTTTTAACATAGGAGGGAAGTATATTTACCCATAGATAATAAAGTAAATCAAAGAATTGCTTAAAACTGGTTTTCGATTTGCATTCATAAAATTATTTCTCTTAAATTAAATGGTATTTACTTAAAATATTCTTTTTGATAGGGAATTAATGGTGTGGTTAAGTGTGAAATAAAAATAATAGAGTTGAAATTTCCAATTAAGTACAAAATGTTAAAATTTATACCTAAAGCATTTATTGTGCTCTTTCTAAATTCATTAATAAATCTCATTTTAAAATTTAAATCGCTTACGTGCTGTAATTATTCTATTTTAAAGTGATGCACTTTACAAGATATTTATGCAATCAGTTCACCTGTTCTCTTTAATGCTAGTGTGGTATTAAAATAATAAATCTGTTCTACTTTCTTTGTTAGTGTGCTACTTCGACTAAAGTTTCTAATTCAACTTTTAGACGGACAGTTTCTGCAAAAAACTCCAAATACTTATTTATTTAGAAATAATATAAATGCACTTTTGTAAACATGTCTATGAAGAAATGGTTATCATATTTTCAAGAAAATTTTCTACGATAAATTTTAAAGCATTAAATACCAAAGCGAACAACTTTTAAAACTTCTGATATTTCTAAAAAATAAAGAAGTATTCCATTTTCTTTGGAATCATCAGTGGTATATAAATATCAATGTGATTAGTGTGATGACTCATGAATCGTGAGACCAATATAGAAATAGTCTTCCATCAACATCAAAAAAAACTTAAAATTGTAATGAAAACAAAACTTCTGAAAATGGGAGAAGAAATTACCATAAATGAAGCAATAGATAAAAGTAATCTGAAAATTGATATAAAGAACTTAGTATCTCCAAATTATTCCAATATCATACATTTTTGCATTAAAGTAAATTTAAAATTTTCCCAATAGTTTACTGAAAAAACTGGTCTAATATATGTGCTTATAATTTTATCTTAATTTCAAATATATATATATATATATATATATATATATTTACGCATAAAAAAGAACTTGGGATTTGGTTCACAAATTCATTAGTAGCATTTTGGACTGGGTAACATTAAACTATTAATTTTATCAATGACATTGGATTTAATACTAAATTGTATAAAAAAGAACAAACTAAGAAAATATTGAAATATTTAGCAAAATATAATGAAAGATGTAAATGAAATAGGTAATTGGCGCTTTTGATCATAACCCGCAATTTCCGTGAGTTTATTAATTTACGTGATGTTATACCAACATTTATTGGATTGTAGAATTTATCAAGGATTACTGAAATACTGGAGGGACGACCATTCCATCATTATTTTCTGAAAAAAACTTTAGGTATTGAAGAAAAATTGATAATACAATTTAAATCAACAGATTTCTAGAGCTCTTTTATCTGCTCAATTTCGAACACTATGAAAATCAAAAGTATTCAAATTTTAAATTTATTAAGTTTATAAACTTATCTACTCAAGGTCTATGTAGTATAAACCATCGTTTTACACATATTCATACATTACTTCAGCTGCAACCCAATTCTCTGTTAGTAAAATAGCAATTCATTTTCCTCCAACAGTTGACGTTATTGCATTTATGCTATTTAAATTTGGCGTCCACTAGTTCAATTTGCTCAGGTTTTCATTCAGGCAATAGAAAATTTTAATATTTTTCAAAAGCTTATATCTGTAAAATTAAATAGAAAAGAATTGTAGAATATTATGGTAATCACTTAAGCAGTCTAAGAGCTTTGCTGGAAGAGGTAATATTTCATGTAAAGACTATCAAAGATATACTTCCATATCAATGGAAACGCATTTTGATGCTTAGAATTTTGATATTATTAAGAATTTATTGTTTGCTGCTATTGTTTGACAAATTCTATATAAATGATAAAACTTAGAAAAATATTATTCATAGACTAAGAGTTAAAAAATGTTCATTAGTATTTAGTGTAATTGATGCTGAACAGTTTACTTTACTAAATTAAAATCATTGTCAAGTTGTTCATGTGGCCTACTGACATTAATTAGTCTTTTGTAAATGAATTAAAAAAAAATAATTTGAAATCCATAACAATAGATACTTTTCAAGATATTCGGTGAAAATTGAAAAGCACAATTCCACAGATCCATAGAAATCCCCAAAAGCATTCTCCCCCTTCTAGCTTTTAAAACAACACACCTAACCAATTATAGAATATGAAACTTTGAAGTTTAGCATGCAGGCAGCAATTTGATAAATTGGTTGATGCCTGGTTATTTATCAATTTAGCTTCAAATGAAAAATTTACATCTTTAGACTCATACCATTTGATTAGATACAAATAGTTATTTTGTAATGCTATTATGAATGCTCTAATAACATAATAACGATTGTTATCCTCCAATATATGCTTTAATAAATAATTTTGAATAGAAATATCTGTTTATATTATATATATATATAAATATATATATATGCTAAGGTGAACATAACTACATTTTGATAGTTCATGGGGAAGTTTCTAATGTGGAAAATTATTCATTTCTACAAATACGTAAAATCTTTGGACTTTTTAGCTGTATTTAATTGAAACAAAATTCATAATTAAAATAAATATAACTAAGTAATCATATAAATAATAGGCACACCTGCATACAGTAGCCGATACAGATGCAGTTCTTGGATATCGGTTGAATAGCCCCTATTTCAACCGAACATACCCCAACTACGCGCACGAACTAAAACTCATATGATGTTTTCCATCATCCCACAACACATTTCCATCAAACTAGCTTTCTATAAGTGTTAGCTATCAAAAAAGTATCAGAAACTTGTTGAAATTTTAAATTCAATATATATGCATGCACATTTCCAAGAATTGAATGCAATATGGAACTTATTGCTTCTAATTCTAAAAATTGTAAGCAGATGGATGTATAAGAGTTAGAAGCTATATTAATATATTGAACTTTTCGAAAATGGAAAGAAACAATCATGTTGTTTTTCAATAACATTGATTTAAAAAAAACAATTATAATTATTACAAAATAAACTCAAACTATCTCTGGCAATCTGTTTATGGCAATGAAATTTATATCGCTTACTTTTATAAAATCGAGGATAAAATCCAACGTTGTGTTTGTGCAAGATATCCTGTGAATAGCTTTCCCACAGAAAGAGGAATTCAACTTTTTTTAGAAGTGTATATTATTGATTCAAAATATTTTATCTATTATCCGCAATGCAAATTTAATTTTAAAAAATGCGATGCGCACCCAATAGAAAAGAGATTCATGTTTGAATAAAATAAAATTTTTTGTAAGCTTTGTTTTAGATCTGTGAATTTTGCATCAAAAGAAGAATCCAAATTTCAAGTCTTAGTTCAAATTTGATTATGGGTACTTGATTAATTAGTTTCAGAAATAATAATTTTAAACCAAATATATTTTTAAAAAAATTGTAAAAAAACTTTGAATCATTTTGTACAATTAAGAAGTAGTATTTTTTTAAATAAATTTTATATGTAAACAGTGCAGCACTACAATTCTGAGTAAATGAATTTCCAACGATCTCAAAAGCTATTTAAATACTTTAAAAGCCAAATTGGAATGTATAGATGCTAAAAAATTAAAATGTTATTTGAAATGTTAATTATTTCTGCTGTCAAGTGTTGCAATGCTCTTTCAAAGCTTTCTTATATGACAAATATTTATTCGAAAAATAAATTAAAAGATATTGTTCTAATCTCTATAGATTTAACTAAGTGCGCAAAATAGCATGATTGTGTCGTTTTATCGTAACCAAGGAATTTCTCTGAGTTTATGCATCAGCTAAGAGAAAGGAGAACGTTTAAAATGGTTCTAGTACGGTAAAAATTCGTCTATTATTCTCGCATCTTGATAAAAAGTCTATTAGTAATGACTGTGCATGGTTCATAATTATATGATCAAGACCCGCTAAGCATTTGCATTTGAGAAACTACAAGATGTACAGGGTGGAACATGCTATTTAAAACTTTAATAACTTCCAAGATATTTGGTCAGCTTCTGTACTGTTTGTAACAAAACAATTATTAAAGATAAAAATTGTTCTACCTATAAACAGCCATTGTTTGGAACCACTAAATTCAGCTGATTCTTTAATGAAAGAATAGAGCTGTGCAATATTAAAAATTTAAGAATTTTCGAAATATTGGTAAATTTTATTGTGGTTTGTTGTAAAAAATTTTCCATCTATAAAAGCTTAAAATCGTCCTAGAACTCAACCCTAACAACAATGCAGCCAGACTGGTACTTGCCGAAAAAATGAAAGCAGAATTTTGCCTTCATAGGATTTCCTATGCCCCTTAATCTTTTCAGACGAAGAAATTTTCATATGCCCTGTGGGTTCAAACTCATAATTATTGTTACTGGAACAGTACTAACACTCATTCGACATCACAGAAGCCTCCTCACTTACCTTGCACAACCATTTGTGTGATTATTTAGGATGTGAATGTTAATAGTGACAATTATCTCAAATTCATTCAGTCCGAATTTTTTTTGCCAAATTTCGATGATTTCTTCTTTATGCAAAATGGAGTATCCTCTCTGTGATCTAAAATTACAAGGGAATGGCTAAATGAAAACTGCAGATAGCTACCTAAACACTAAGTGGCTGCCAAGATCTTCAGATCTCACATCACGTGACTTTTTCTTAGGGGGATTAACTAGCATTAAAGTCTATGATATTCAACCTAAAAATGTGAACAAGTTGAACATAATCCTACTGCAATTGCTAATGTCAGTTTAGAAATGTTGCACAACTTTATACACTCATTTCAGAATCACCAGAATGTATTGATTCAAATAATGCCTGCCATACAAAAAGAAAATAACTCAAATGTTTATAGGTAGTAAAAGTTTAATCCGTAATGATTGTTTTGCAACAAATCACACAAACTGACCAAATATTTCGGAAGTTATTAGAGTTTAAAAATAGAACACCCCGTACATGAAGTTTAAGTATCTCTTACTTTTCCAACATGCTAAAAAATGTATGAAATTTATAATTAAGCTCTTTGCTCAATAAAAAAATTCAAAGCTTGTAGGTACGAAAAGCATCATAAACATTATTCTAAGCATTTTATTGTTCAGCACAACAAACCACAAATAATTGCAAGATGCCGCAACCCCGACGAGGAGCCCTGAGAACGGAGACTTCAAATTTGAACTTAAGAAAATTTCCTTTATCATAATAAATTGAAATCTGTCCTCAGTGCATAGATAAAGTACCTATCATAGCTGTTTACATTCATGAACAGATACAATTTGATTCCCAGCTGACAGCTTATTACATCACCGTGCACAGCAGCAAAATTTACACAGATGCCAAGAATAGAATACAATCAATATAAGATTTTATGCAATTATAGGTCTAGATTTAGACACATATAAATGAGAAAATATTTTTAATTTTAGAATTCCATAATTTCTTAAGAAAATTTAGCAACTTTCATTGGAAGTATTATAACTATTCAAAATTGGTAGTTTATTAAATCAATAATTCATATAAATAATATACAATCATGAAAATTTTGGTAAAAATCAATTGATTTCTTTCATATTTTAGTCAATAATTCGTGCACAAGAAATGGCCAGATTTCCGAAATGGGTTGGAAAAAATCAATTACGTAACACAACTCACTAATTAGAATGTGATATAGATTTTCTATGCATTCTGTATGAAATACAGATAAAGAATTAAAGATACTTAATTGTTGAAAGTGGAAAACATCCTTTCGTTTTAATAGTTCTCAATATTCAGTGGACTATGTTTGTCTTACGAAAATGCCAACCAATAATCTATTGTGAATTAATTAAATTCTGTTGATGACGAAAGATGAGTGCCATGGCCTTGGATTAAGGTATCCAATGATAAAGAAATTGACTCTAACAGGAGTTCTCTCTGTAATTTAACATCTCGAAATTACCCAAGGCTAATAGAAATTAATCCAAACAAATGAGATTAACGTTAATGTTAAATTTTAAAACTTAAGAAATAATCGGTAAACGCTTTCTTAGTAAAAAAAAATATTCGTGTATAGTTAAGTCACGCATGAATTATTCTTGCGTTTTAAATTAATCATTGACCATGGATATTATTTTCGCTACCTATGTTAAGTATATTACACATCTAGGCCATTTATGGTAATTTTAAATGCATGCCAAGTACCAGCATAATGTATTACTAATTAACACTATGCTATGAACTTTAAAATTACAAGTGCTATGCATAAAAAAATCTGATCATGCATACCAGTGGCCTACGCAGAATTTTTTATGGGGAGGGATCGAGGGAGGAACATTGCAGTTGTCAAAAATTTGAGCAAAGAAATTTTCCAAAGATTAAAAAAACCCTGAAAGTCCGTTTCACACAGCAAGACCATTTTAGTTATTTTGAAGACGTAGCATCTCCCCCATTCCTCTATCAATAATAGCTTTCACCACTTCAAAGTCTTGTTCGTATTTATTCGTTGACCGAAATAAAAGCTAGGCTATTAGGTGACTTTTAAAATGCGAATTGAAAATTAACGATTTTCTTCGGTACTTATTGAACTAAATTGTAAAAAATCAGTTTCTATTTTATGGGTTTTTTTGATTGCTAAAATGAATGGACTGTTACAACCTATCGCTAAAATAAATGTATAAAGTTTGTTAAAAATATACCATCAGCAGAAGTACATTACAAATTAAAATAATTTTAAATTTGAGTTCAAAATTAATTACTTAAGAATGTGCTATTCATTGTGCAAGGAAAATTTCCAATGAGTAGGTTCGAGAGAATAGTTACATTATGCTATGTCCCAAAGGGTCGTTTTTTAAACAAAAAAGTCAATTTTGCGTTTCAACATTATCTGCCAATACCAAATGCTATTTCTTCTAACCATACTGCATTAAAGGCCAAAACCTTTCAATCAGATGAAGGTTTTCCAAGTATCCTTACTAATTCAAATGTGATTTCGTTCAATAGAAAGAATATTTAAAAAAATATCATAAAATTTAATTATAATATATATAGTTCCAAAATTTATCTTGCTTTCCATGAGCATATGTTAAATGAATTTAAATTGCATATTTAGAAACATTTCTATGAAAAACAATTAAAAAACTTTCATTTTATAGCTCTGGTAATAAAATGAAAAAATAATTTTAAATACAAAACGACAGTACACTAGTCCTTTCACCTCATTAAAGTGTGATGCTTTGGATCTGGCTAAACATATTTAGGCGTTCAGGCACAATCAACAACAGTACCGGTAAACACTCAAGATAGGATCACGTACTTTATTAATTTTACCTGAACACTGAAAGAGGGTTCTGAGACAGTTCAAAGTATACTGATATTTTAGCAGAGTTTATTCTATTACGGACTGGATGGATTCTTCAGTAAGATAGGGCGATCCCCATACTTCAAGACATACCCAAAAATTTTTCAGAAAAGAACATCTGCAAATTTTACAGTGGCCTGTCAACTCTCCGGACCCTTCGCCTATACAAAATGTTTGGGGGATCATGAAGGACGATGTGTTAAAGAAAAATCAAAAAATATGCAAACACTGAATCACTATTTGCTGGAGTCTAAAGAAAAATTCACACCGAGAATTCAGAAGAATTTGATGGACTCAAGAACAGATTTTTGAAATGTGTTCGTTCCTGAGGCAATTGTGTCTAATGTCTTTTACATAAACTTATAGAATACTTAATTAGCCATCGACTGATACCATTTTTTTTTGCTGCGCGTATTTTGAAAAAATAGTTGTATTTTCAAAATCCAGGTGTGGATTTCTTATCGAAATACGATGCAGTTTTCGATATAATAATATAAATCTTCATGATTTTGAAAACACAGAATTTGATTTTTTTTAATAATCTGCTCACACAGGTCTTTTGACTATCTGCGTTCTACGAAAAAGCCTTTCTCAAATTTGATTATGTGAAATTAATCATAATTACAAATTGTGATTTAGAAAAAATTAGGAATTTCATGCTCTAGTTTTACAAAATATTTATAAGAGCATACATTAAAAAATTATGTCGTTATAAAAAACGGTTAATATTAAATTGCTTGTACTTTTAATTATCTCATAAGCTTATAACAATTCAAAGATTTAATTCAAACACAAAATTGTAAGAACATTTCTTCGCGATTGCTAAGTGCTGTAGCATATGATATATTATTAGTCGTAAAAATTTAATGAAAACTTTTTGGTATTAAAGGAAAACACATAGATATTCTATCGGTGATTTGCAAAAAAATGAAAACAAACAAAAAATAATATATTCTCAATGCATGTATAATCATTAGAGTGCAAGCACATGTTATAAATTTGGTATCTTAACAACTATCGATTTTGTGTATATATATTTTTCATAAAAAAGTTATAAATAAGTTTAATTGAAAATACATGGCTCTTCAATTTTAAATAGATTTCGATTTTAGTTTTCAAAAGGAATTGTGTTGAGATTAATAGAAAAAATCTTGGCTCTTCCTAACCTTAAACTGCCCAAGTCCTTATAAATGAATAGACACACTTTCAAACAATTGGAAATCCTGAGATGTGAACAGATCGATTGGAGATTTTGTAAATCTTTTATAGCTTTTATAATTCATAAACGTTTAAGATTTTTGTTCAAAAAGGATTCAAGAAATGAAAAAAAATTAAACAAAATAGAAATAAGTGACTGATTACAAAGTGGCTTCATCTACGTATGAAATATAATTGAATTTAAGAGAAATTTTATAGATCAATGGTGCAAGCAGTCACTTCAAAACAATTGTTATAATTAAAAAACAATCACAGCGTATGTTAACATTGTATTTAATTGACTTTATAATTGGTCTACACTTAATTAATGTGAAATTAATGGTATTTGAAGTGAAAAAATGAAATTATGAACAATTTCAGATGCTAAGAACAAAGTGTCTGATTGTCGATAATTTAAAGAAATTGATGGTATAATTATTTCTGCATTTAGTGTGCTTTCTACTTGCATTTGAAAGTATAAAATAGGCTATCTGTTTTGATATTGACAACTGAATAAAAAATGGTGAAATCTGGAAATTTGCAGACTAAAGCAAATAATAAAGTCTAAGAGCTATGTACTGATATTCTGGTGCGCGTGTACCCGTTTTTTTTACAAGAAAGCTGCTTTTTAACCTGAAGCAAAATTTAAAAAAAATTCCAAATATTATGAAGAGACATTCAAATTTCAAACGTAGTTTTTAGTTTCATTTTACCCAAAATATATTGTCTCTAAATATTAGCTAAAATTTCATTTATAAATAACAAACGCTCGCTCTAATATCACCTGAATAACGAATGTGTTAAGGCATGATTATGTTTTAGTATTAAAACATTCGGCAAATGATAACTTCATAGTAATGTGTGAGTTTCTAGCTAACTTAAACAAATTTGTCTTGTTATCTGTTTTGTGTTTTACTCCAAGTCGATAATTGTAAGTTCGAAATATTTATATCTGATTTTGCTTTTAACACAATTAATACATCTACTATAAAAACTCCATTTATATATATATATATATATATTTCCCGCTAAATGTTTTTTTGAAAACCTCATCATGCCTGTTTTCCAAACATAAATCTTTAAAATTTTGCAGGGTAGTGTCTCTTTAATATATCTACAGCCATGGTAAATATTTTTAAGTTTGAGTGAATACTGCAGGAGCAATGGCCAAAAAATAGGTTTTTAGAGGAAAAAGTGCGATTCCCGCTAAATGCCTTGGAAATCTCCGACGATTTCAANGTTTTTAAACTATTTTAAAGGCCTTTCAACAGTTGAACCTAATTTGTGATTGTCAAGGCAGGTGCAAACTTAGAATGTTTTCAATGGGTTGTGGCTCAATTATTTTTTATATTATTAGAAAGTATAACTAGCAATTTATGCAAAATCAAATCATACCTTTCAAAAATTGCAATGATTTTTGAGATTCTCTACAAAACATTTAAATTATATATGTATATATATATATAATATATATATATATACATATATATATATATATATATGACTGTTTGTCAGCAGTACAAAATCCTCATTTCTACGTACTTGAATTTTTTTGATTAAAAATTACTTGGCATACTTTCTCTTTTCAATAAAAGATTTCCATAACTATATATATATGTATATATATATATATCCTCAGATATAAATTATATGTATACAAATATATATATATATATATATAT
>CABFPE010000485.1:361154-379071 GCA_900660155.1 Hofstenia miamia
ATATATATATATATATATATATGTATATAAAACGTATATTTATAATATTGATAAAAATTATTTACATTACTTATTATTTCACATTGAGAAAGATTGTGTTATTTTGAAAATCAAACAAGCGGCTGTGAATTGCATTTATTCGAAATATACAAGAAATATAACAACAATTGAAGCAGATAGGTTTCATCATAACAATATCTAATAAATATTTTTTTACCTATCAAAGTTATCAAATTTCTGAGCATAGTGCTTTCCAGTGATTAAAATTCTAAAAGATTCAGTGAATTATATTCTGTTAATTGATGTTTTTGTATTAATTAAGTTTAAGGTATGCTTTTGCAAATGGAAATGTTTCTGTTTGTTAGCATATATTTTGTATATAGGATTTTCGAAAAGATAATCTGAAATAAAATAAAATGTTCAACAAATAAATGGTTGAATGTCCAAGAGGTGTCAAATTGAGATAATAGTGTAAGGAAAGATAAAATATGCTACATTAATGGGAACTTGCATTGGAATTCTAAAAACGTATTACATTTAATAACTCATAAATAATCAAATAAAACTTTTTGTTGGTGGAACATCAAAGTTTAATTTGATATAAGCATTTTTAGATGCAATTTTTTAACCCAGAAAATGCTTCCTCAACAAACGCATACAAACATAACACAATGCGCCTTTTCAAATGAAGTCGTATTTGGATGTGCTTCAACACATAGAGTGGTCAAATGTCAGGAAAGTTCCCAGGAGAAACAGTCCTGTATGATTTGCGTAGAAAAACTGAACTCCGAAAAACACTCCATTGTCAACAACATCATGTCGCAAAATTTTACATCTACTTAACAATGCCCTAATATGTTATTAAAGTTATATGGCATTGCAGGGGAAATCCTTGAGCCTTCCTTTGCTATAATCAAGCTCAGTGCACTGCTTTTAGAATGAAAATATGTTACTTTTTGCAGCGTATCCCCACTGTTTTTGCTTTCAAATTTGTAGCAAATTTGTTTCAATGATTAAGCAAAGCACTGAAATTATCAGTTTCAATTGCAAAGTACCTTAGTTCTGACCATTTTTCCTTAAGTTTAAACTGCTCATGAAAGTCTCCAAACCTTTGTTGGTCTCACGAACTAACAGAGGGGTTTCAAAATCTGAAAAATCTCCATGATCGAAGATGGACTTCTCGTCCTTTTAAGATTCATAACTGCTCCCAGTAGTGGATTCATTGATTGAATGAAATTCGGGTGGTCTATTTACGTGAAATAATAGTTGACTTTAGTTGTTTCTCCCATGGTTCTTAGAGCTTCTGATCTCGTGAAAATTATGTATAGAGAGAATTTGAAATTTTTTAGAAAATCTTAATTTTTATTGAAATCTTGTTAATCTTCTGAAGAACTTCAAGCACAACATTGCAATTAACTACATTTACCCAATACTTTTGAAAATTGCTCCAAAATGTGGGAAATAGTTTGTCTTTTAAAAGGACATTGGCAATTTCATGTTAATAGAAAATGCAATGTAATATATATAACGACTTGTCGAGTATGTAGTGGTTTTTTACTCTCTCCCATTTGCTGGAGATAACAAAAATGTGTTGCATTTTTTCATATTAACATAATACACATCTGGAATATAAAATACTGTGTTATACAGTTTACATGAGCTTCAATAGAATTTAGAGAAACGTTTGGAACGCGGTATTTTACTCAAATGTACCTATTTTGTATAAAAATATAACAATAATTTTGCTAGTAGTTGCTGTGTTTTCGTGAAATAAATGTTATCTATAACTTCCAGTTATTGCCAAAGTGTGATGCACTGTGCACTAGTCGCCTTGCAGTAAAAAAAATCGGAAAATATATTATCTACAAGAACTTATTTTCGATTATTTCCCACGCATTTAATGCATAATTTTTTTATCATTCTAGAGTTTGTGCTCAAGCCAATATTTTATTTTTGGCTGATGCAGCAATTAATATATTAAGCTTCAGGGGAGTACGTAAGATTTTCTGACGGGGAGGGACATCTTAGTCATGATCAAGTGAATGATCAAATGCTGGACGAAAGCCCGCTACAATTTTTTGAATCATTGAGAAAATAGACTGTAAAAATACATTTCACGACCTTAATATTAGCTTTTTAAAATATTTTGGCGAAATTTTTTATATTTAACTTACTAAAATCGACTTTGAAATCCTGATGGGGGGACATTCCACCATGTCCGCCCCTTGCTGCGTATGCCACTGTTACGCCTTAGCATTTATTCAACAGTCATGTGCATTTTAGAAAGTTTACTAGAACTTGATTATATTGTTTAAATGAAATCACTTGATACTGAAATGGCACAATAGCTTACATTCTAATTCGAAGAAGAAGTTATTAAAGAAAAATATTCGCTGATGTTTTCTCAGAGAAAAGTGTCAATCCAGGTTATGATTAATTGATTTTCTGAAGGCATATTTTAAACTTTCACGACGATTGCTTAGAAAATTGGGAAATAATTTCAACGAAGCCAATGCAGAGTATGGCAAGATGCCAAAAACTGCCAAAATTCAAAAATAATTTTTACAGATTTTCACGAAATTTTCACAATCTTTGAATGATGAGATTTCATGGGAATGCATTCATTAAGCACATCTAACATTTATTAGCACGTTGGTAAACCTATTGCCTTCTAGCACTATAAAACGGCACATTCATTATCATTATGCGATATTCATAACTAAGATATATAAAAATTTGTATGGCGATCTCCATTCCGAATACTATTTTTATATAAAACAATATTATTTTGTTTCAAAATACTAATCCATGGCTAAAAATATGCAAATTAGGAATTTTGGATGATATATGTCATACTTTGTTCGCCTATCAAAAAGCACCAATATATGTAGCAACAGGAAAAAACAAGTAAAGAAAAGAAAATGTAAGTAAGAGAAATCATAGAGTACATGATACTACAAATACCTTCGGCTGTTCGCTAGCCTAAAGTTGCTGCTGTGATTGAAATAAAGGGAATACGGCAAAATGTCATTTCAAAATTTTGAAAGATTTCAAAAATTCACTGGAGTTAATGAAAAATTCGTTAAGAGTTTTTTTTGAGGAAACCATCACAGATTTTGGGAAATTCCTAGTAGAAGTAGAGATCCCTTAGCTATGGGATTAACAACCAACAGTTTCTTCAACATAATAGACCTAATTTTCATATATAGAAACAAATTTTGAATCTAGGATCTATCAGATCATGGTAAGCTGTTTTCGTCGAACTGAACTA
Organism: Hofstenia miamia; assembly: GCA_900660155.1. Lineage (NCBI taxonomy): Eukaryota > Metazoa > Xenacoelomorpha > Acoela > Hofsteniidae > Hofstenia > Hofstenia miamia. The sequence continues at coordinate 364,426 of CABFPE010000485.1, forward strand.
TTCTGAAATAAGTTAGAATAAATGAATAAAGGCTATTTATTGTAATCACTACAAATGGTTTTTAAATTTAAGTTAAGTAGAGTGAAAGAAACATATAAAGCAAGAAGAATCTATATAGAGAAATCAAAATAGCAGAAGGCATAAAAGGTTTTGGCCCAGTTGGTTTACAACATTGAAGTCCAGCCTAACTAAATACTACAGATAAGAATCCAATATACCAGCCACAAATACTCTAAGATGTCAAAAAATATATGGCAATCATGCAAAGCACAGATTGCCTTTTTGAGAGACCTGTTAGATACTCTACATTCCCATGCCACCCTAATTTATCCATTCCTTCATATTTTTTTCGATTCATTTAACTTCAATCAAGTGCTGGCATTTCCTAGTGTATTATTATAATTTTTTCTTTTCAACATTTCCTCATTCTAAAAGGTACTTTAATCCTGAATCTGAACATAGTAAAATGATTAGAGATATAATTTTTAGTCTGCCTGTATATGCTGCACCCGAGGAACTACCCTAATTGAAATTAATAAGTTCATTGGAAATAATTGAATCTTTCAAAGATTGCTTACTGCTGTACATAATATACATTCGTTTGCTAATGGTGATAAAATGCACGTTTCTTGCAAGTTATTTTGACAACAGACAGACAAACCAATGAAAAAACCGCCGATTAACACAGACCTCCTTGGCAGAATTCGATATTTTTGTGATAGAAAAGAACTTTGACAACAATAATTGAAATTGTTGACAACTACCTCGATATATTTAAATTTATAATTACAAATTAACAAATTGTATGAAAAGTTTGAAACGCAGACCAAAAAAATATCCCATGAGAGACTTCAGATATACATATAGATTTTGAATTTCAATTGATTAATCTTATAAATTGTTAACTTAAAAATTTCTAAGAAGGAACAAATGAACGCATTAATACTTAATTATTATAGGCTTGAAAAATTTACCTTTGATATATGAGTGAATTATTGAAGGGTTGTTTAGACTGTAAATGGGATTAGCTCAGACTTTTACGTATACAATTATAAAGATAAATAAGGTTGCTTACTGTATTTTAAGATATAAAATTATAATTTTTTAGTAATAATGTCTCTAAGTTTGAAATTTTGACAAGTCAATTAAATACCTGAATTTTGGTCACTAGTTTCAACTTTCCAGAAAATCTGAAAAATAAGACATATTTCTTAAATAAATTTTAACTCGACAGCAGAAATAATCTCATTATGTTGTTTTGTCTTTAACGATCGGTTTCTTTCAAATGGATAAAATAGTTAATTAGCATGTATAGCAGAATTTATTGAACAGAGTTGGCTTTTAAAACTGAAAATTTAAACACCTTTAATTAACTTCTTCTTCACCTTTAAGCAGAAGAGGAGGAGTTTGAGAAACAGAAAAAAAATAAAATGGCCTTTTAGGTTGAGAACTTCGTTACTTTAGAATCTAATTGCTAATATAAAATATTACTGCGTTTTAATAAACAACCAACTGTAATAATCTATCACAACAAAATGGCATATAAGCCGATACTTTTCTATTGTTCTGTGAAGTCTACAAAGTGCATTAATGTTTTCCAAATACATAAACAACGTTTTGTTCCTTCTAAATGTAACTTGACAACACACATACACAGTTGAAAGTATATTAGTCTTTAGAAAGCAATGTACCCATATGAAAACAATTAAATGAAATATGCATTGTTATGAGTAATGAAGAAATGGAAAAAAACTCCGAATTATTGCTTAATGGGGGAATTTCTTAAGCAGTACAAAGCTATCTTTTGAATGTTGAATTCTATTTCAGTCATCAAAAATAAAAAATCGAAATCATTGAATAATTGCTTCTGTAAAAATGTTCCATTAGCCAATTATGTACAGAAAACTAATTTGCATAAGTCTATTTGGAAAATCAAACTCCTGAAAATGAGCTTTTATCTTCTTGTAAAGTAAATTTCTTACATCAATTAAGGTAAGACAGCCAATGCAAAGAGTGCATTCCAACTATCAAAGTTGTGGAATTCCAAGAAAGTGTATTTTATTGATATTATTTTATAAATGCTGCAGTTTTAGTGAACACTTATTTAAACTGTTTTTACTGATGTTTAAAGTTATACAAAATTATTTACCCTCTCTTTTATCAAATGTTCTTCCATGAACATAAGAAATCATTTCACATTTTTAGAATTGATTAAGCTGTTTTCCATTTTCATACAAATGAATTTGCATTTTAAAGTGGGCTGCGTTTTTGAAAATAACCTTCTTTGCGAATGCAATGCATTAATGTATTTTATCAGCAAATATTCGTACAAATTGAATGGCGCTCATCAATAATCACTTTTCAATTTGTGAATATATTGTCTAAATTCCCAGAATATGCGAAAAGAGCAGTTCTTTATAGCAAAATGATTTTATCATCAACATTTATCTTTTGCTAGCAAATCCAACACCAGTTCATGACCATTAAGCTTAAGCGATGCAAGGTCTTGAAATCGATTCGATTAGAATTTAAGAAGTCGATTATCATTGATTCGATTCGACTATTGTGACGCACTTCCTCCAAAATTGCTTAAATCGTGTTATAAAGAAATGCATACACACATACCAAAATATAATGCTTGGCTTTCAACAGTAAGATGCCGATTTTTAACTCAAACTTTCTTACTTTAATAATGACATTAAAACATTTAGATTGCTTTGAAGTCAAATTTTGATAATTGTTTTCAAAAAAATATAGATTTACTGATAAAGTAAATAGCTTCTATTTAGAAGCCTTTGGGTTAAATATACGATGTTAACCCTATTTTGAACTAAAAGCGGACTTTTCACCTAAACAATATTTTAAACATTCTTGACTTTACAAACATTTGCAAAATTCAAATAATCCATATCTAATCAAATCTTGCAAGTATGTTTTTGATCCTAAAACACATTTTGACTTTATTCACTTTTCCGCGTCTTTGTTCGTCATTGTTTGATTCACTTTTTTCGAAAACGGCGATATGCGTTACTAGTGCGATTAATTTTAAAGTTCATATTGAACAAATAATAATCGAACGAATTTGGCCAATTACGATTCGATATTAACGTTTGCATCGGTTTCGATCCGATTAGTCGGTCTACAGTCCAGCCTTAACAAATATTTGTCGTAGATATGCAATGTTATTTCAATTTTAGGAAATGCGATTTTACAAAATCGTATCCTTGTATCTATGTGTGGATGTTAAAACTTGTGATGCCCGAAAGATTTATGGCCTGATTTTTAAGCTAAACGATCCCAGAGCTTCAAAAGCGAATATGCAAACTTAATTATCAAAATTTATAAAAAATGTCATGGTATTTTCTGCCTTGATTTATTCATGCAGAAATCAGTCATAATTACAGGGATAGTCTCAAACAAACAATCATGGGCAATGGGTTTATTTTTGAAAATATTGAAAAATAGGCTTTACAAATTCAATTCATGACCTTAGTATTTTTTTTTGAATAAGTTGAAGAAAACTTTTTTGATATAACCAATATAAATCAATTTTGAAAATCTGACGGGGAACATTCCACCAAGTGCAATTTTCTTGGCCGTAGCCGGCTGTGTAAAATAAATTTTGATCTTAACCGGCCGTTTGCCATAAGTCTTTGGCCGTAATATTTTAGCCTTAACCGACCTTTAGCCGTGATTTTTTGCCAATAGTTGTCGCTTTTACTACTACTAAGTTAAATACTGCAATTTTTAATTTATCGATTAAAACATGCTCATAGTTCGAACAATTAAAAAAATGGTCAATGGGACTAAGTTCTAAAACAAAAAAATCATAGAATTGAATTGTTCATCATGATGCTCAAAATTAATCTTAGCCTGTATTTTGGCTATAAGCCAAATTTTTTGGCCGCAGCCGGCCGTTGAACGTGACTCTTTGCCGTAGCCGCCCGTTGGCGCAGAACACAAATTCCGCCATGTCCTCCTTGCGTACGCCATTGTCTATGAATGGCTACATTGGACGGGTCTTCATTAAGTTGCCTTCCTCAGAGGAGTTCTTCATTGAATTGCATTCTAGACGTTCCTCGAATGGGAAGTTTTACCTTGATTAAATGAAAGAATTATCTGCAGGAAGATAGATAACAGTAAGCAACAGACGTTTGAATGAGTAGTTAAAAACATTTTCAATTTTTATCTGAAACCAGCAGCATGTACAAGTTGTCAATAAGCAATTCAATCTTGTGTAGAGTGCAAATACTTTTGATTGCATTATCGCAAGTTAGGATGAGAAGATATTCCACTTAAAGCTAAATTTATGCATCATGCAAAACCTACAAAAATCGATAATTATTTGCACTCTATCTTTTGCAATTTTCATGGACATATTAATCTAATATATATATATATATATATATATATAGAAGTTTTGTCTGTGCATTTTTCAATGAGGGCCAGAGATAGGCTAAAGTTGAGTAATCAGAGGACGGACAATGTTATACGAATGATAGTTGCCAATTATAATTTAGATGGATACATTTTAACTACCTTAAAATAAGCAAAAATCGAAGTTTTCCAATGTCATATTCTACTATGGAAATGTTTAAAAATATTAAACTGATCTGTTAACTACTAGTCGATGCAGATCATGCCTTGCACCAGTGGTATAATTGTTTGTATGCTTATGGAAATTATAAAACCTAAGGAAAGCAATAACCTTTAGGAAATGTTTTAATAGTCTGTACTTTCAGTTGCATCATAGATATATGCAAACATTGGGAAATTTGAATTAATTGCTAAAACGAAAAATTCCAAAAAATGGAAAAATTTTTTTTGCAAAAACCTGTCTATGCATTGAACATTACTAAAATTAAAGAAGATATAATTTTGGTATTTATAAGCGACTAAGTATTCTTGAATTATAATATTTTATTGTATTATGAAGTCATATCGTTGAGATAAAAAATCATGCTTTGTTAAGCAATAACTACCACCTGAGTGTATATTAAACACTAATGTTAAATTTACGTAATAAGCCGGTTTGTCCGCATTTTTGATCGATTTTATCCAAGCCTGAAATATTGAAAGGTTTTTACATGAGCACAACCATGGGATAGGGCCTGCTTAATCAATGATGACTCTATGTGCCAAAACATGTGCCTATGCCAGAATTACATGCAAATATGAATTTTTATCAATGAAAAATTTGCATTTTTGTAAAAAATATTTAAATACCTATTGTTCAGATAATGAGGCCGTCTAGTTTCCATGGGAACAACAAATACCCTGAAATATTTTGTTATTTTGACAACAATCTGTGTGAGTCCCGTCCAGGTGTACCGTGCGCCTAGGTGGAACAGAGCCAGGTCACGAATTGAAGACGAAAAAGAAATAGGAGACAATTCTTAACTTAAATATCTTCATTAGTTTGTGAGTAGTAAGCTTTTAAAATTGTTTTGTTGAATTCATCACAGATCTTTAAAAATCCCTAGGGGAAATAGGGTTAACTAATTGATAGTCAATTTGCTATTGGGTTCTATATCTATAGTGAATAGGTGGAAAAACGAACATGATTCTAACCTTTTAAGCGTTCTCATAGCATAAGGCTTCTTTGAAATAATAGAACACAAGGAGAATTGATTTGAAGATTCCAAATGAAAATTTTGAAGAAAAAAGTAGAAAGTGTCCTGATTCACACAAAATGTGAAGAACAGGGGAATAACAAAGATATTGTGTCGTACTATAAATATATATATTCACAAATATTCTTCTTATATAGGTTTTGAGCTAAACATTTGACAGTTCATTAAGATAGACAATATTCAATTTTTAATGTTTCCCAACAGTGGCCAAATTCAAATGTTATGAATATTTTAAGTGTATGCTTGTGTCTCAGGAAATCTTAATTAAGATACACTTAGTTTGAATAGAAAGCTTGTCCATATTTTGTTCACGCAGTACCAGATCCCGATGGTAGAATTTCCCCACACTATCACTATAATTGCAATTATTGGAAAACTTAATTCATGATTCTAAGATCTCATTATTATCTCAATTTTTTCGTATTGAAGAACACAGTATTTGATCAAATTTGCCCTAAGATTTCCAATAATATTTCAGATTTTAGAATTCAGCAATTAACCACGAGGGACAGTATTTGAAATGTAAAAAGAACTCGCATCATAGACACATCGTCTCAAATAGGCTTCACATTTGACTGAAAAGTGAAAAGCTAATAGCTTCTATAATGCAAATGCTTTTTATCATTTTGGAAAATATGGGAGAAGCTGCTTTCAAATATCCTTTGATTTTGATCGAAGCATTATCATTCTATAAATATATCTTATAAATGTATTTAGTTGCAAATTTACATTTTCAGAAAACAAAAGAATATGAAGCAAATGAATTTCGTAAGTGATGATGTTGTTTGGATAGTTGTAAATGGGTCGGGTTTGAGTTGGTTCGTTTTCTGGTCAGGTTGGATTGAGATTTGCAATATTTAAATCGGTTTGAAGATAGAATTTTCTTTAAATGTTCAAATATTGTTCATATGTAAGTGATAGTAATATACATGTAAATCATATGTTTTTGTTATTTGCAAATAATGAAATCATTAAAAATAAAAATCTTTTAATGTTTGATGAAGGTAAATGAAGCCCCAATAGTAATAAAAACAACAGATAAATTAAAAAAAACATTTTAATGTTAATATTAAGAGATTCCCTGTGCTATCAAATCTGTCACAGGGTAAGTAAGTGGACAGATTTTGAAGCACATGAGTATTTCAGAATAAAATAGATGATTGGTTAGAAAAAGAAACTACTAAAAGCGACTCTAAATCTTAGCAAAATGCATTGTATGAATAATTTTATTTTGTATTGTTACTTTTTACGGAAAAATATTAAATTTACAAATTTCATTTTTCTATTAGTTGAGATGCAAGCAAGCAATCTAAAGCGTGTTCGAAATGAACACTCAAACACGGTAATCATTAGAGAGACTTCTGAATGTGGATTTGCACTTTGCACTTTACAATTACAATCCTTTAAAGTGAATTATGCAAATGACTAAACCATGTAGTATAAGCAAAGAAGCCAATAAAAATTTTTTTAATAGGCAGCCATGAAAGTCGTGGCTAGTATTTTCCATTGAATTGCAATATTTTGCAAATACCTTTCAGAAAACAATCAAATTGTTTTTATAGACAACTGAATTATTTGCATTCTAAAACTTTTTCATATAAGTTTGTAACAAAATTCCAAGAATCGGTTCCGCTTCGAGTTTTTCGAGTTAAGGTAAGAACGTGTTGGAAAATCTCAATCCGATAACAACTGTTTGTTTCTCAAACGTATTACACGTATAATTCGATAAGGTTTGAGCTGAATATATACACACTTTCACACTTTCAATTTAGTAAACCTATTTTCAATAACTTAGCATAGCTTAGTGTACAAAAGCTCAGTAAACTAAAATTTTAGAAAAAAATGCAAATGCTTTTGAGGAAAAAGAAAAATTATTCAATTTGCCTAAACGTGCATACATATCTGTGACCATTTTTTATACTCACCAAAAGTTAACCTATATTTCCAACACAATATTCTCAATCAGATTAATTCTAATAATTATAGGCCTTCAAGAAAATGTGTTTTAAGGCAGCTGCCACTTACACTTAGTTGGAGTACGTTAGCACCTGTCTGCTAATCGGAAATATTGTATTGCATACAGAAATTAGCTAACAGTGTAGGCAACAGTCTGCATAATTAGTCCACGCATTTACATCAATGCAAATACAGTTGCAGAAGACATGTCAGTGTGAACCTGGAATTATAAAATAGGGGGCTTACTAGCCATGGAACCATTCAAGCATGGACATTTCTGAAACATCAAGTAACCAATTATAATAATAGCATAATTTTTAAAATTTTCCTTAAACCGCCTGGCGTATATATAGAAGGACAAATATTAGATAGATGTTCGGACCAACAACCGTGCCTTGGGAACAGTCAAGGTTTATTGCTTCCTACTTTGGATTTGTTTCCTTTTCAAATGAATCCTTACTTACATTTATATAAAAGCTATTGAATCATCATTTTAACCTTAAACCGTTCGGCCTCCATCTCTACAAAGAACTTTTTACGTACCTATCTGTAAATTTGAAAATTGCAAGGGATGGACAGATGTTCAGAAACATGCGTTAATGCAATGTTGTAAATCAGGGATGTAGCCAAAGGGGGTTGCCGGGCCTTCCTCAAGAATTTGCCATCTATATGGAAAATTTTGTAGTATTAACAAATTTCATTAGTTAGCAGTGTTGGGAAAAAATCCGATTTAAATTAAAAAATCAAAAAAATCGGATTTTTTGATTTAAATCGGATTTATTGATTTAAATCGGATTTTTTTACCTAAATTTCAATTTTACCCAGACAATCTTCCAAGGTAGCAAATATTAGAAATCCTTTTGATACTACTATTTATGAAATACGATAATTTCATCAATTTGAAATAAACTGAAGATAAAAAACATGCAAAACAACATTTCAGGGCTGACCAATTCATTCCAATATCAGGGCAATGACTTCAAAAGAATTAGAATACACTACTTGCATCTCTTTTAGTGTACTTGATTTAAATCAATAATTTAACTAATAATGTGCTTTGATTTAAATCATGATTTAAATCCGATTTAAATCAATGATTTAAATCAAGTGATTTAAATCGACCAACACTGTTAGTTAGCATGAGGTTGTAGATACGTTGCTTAACATTATATAATTTTTGAGTGCGATGGGACATCACTTTTAAGTTAATTCGCAATTCATTAAGCCTTTGCGAAATTGAGACGAAATTCGAGAAAATGGGCTTCGAGACCAAGAGTTTTTTGTTGTGTTTGGAGATTCGGGATCAGGAAAAACAATTCGAGAGTCGATGCTGCTAATGAATATATATTTCTTTTAAATTTCATAATACATTTGTATTATTATGCTAATTTAATATTCCTGATATACACGGTTTTAATGACTAATTTGATATTTAGGTCTATACACATATATGTTTAAAAGTGTTAAGCTTTTTCTATCCAACATCCATATTCAGTGCTCAACAGAGATGGAATCAGATATAGTTTCAAGATCCAGTCCGATCAGGATCCGCGAGACTTCAGGATCCAAACTTATCCTAATGCTTAAAAATTAATGCTCTTTAGATCGAAAACGGATCCAAATTTATATTAACAATCGCGAATTTACATTTTCAATTGCAAATACGATTTTTCATGTTTCTAGATTTAGTTTATAATAAACATAAACTGATATTAAATGTATAAAATTTATATAATACATGCATTTGTGATCCAAAACACATCTGCATTTTCACAAAATTGAAATCCGATCTGATCTGATCCGATTCGATTCCATCTCTGATGTGTCAGCAAGATTTTTATTCTAATAGTAATCTGAGTTGTTTCTGACATTCGTCCTTGTGGTGGAAACCCCTTTGTATGCCGCAAACTAAATTTGTATTTTGCCTACTCGTCGCTGTGCTTGTAATATGTGCATATGCATATCATCTATTCCATAAGTGAAGGTAGACATGATAAGGGAAATCTGTGATCCCGTGGTTCTCTTTTTACCTACGCCACTGTCTGTATTTTTATCTGCAAGAGAAATTATGAAAATCTCTGAGATAAACAAGAACTTCATTTATGATATTTTTGCATGCCTAAAAACTCCTACATTATGTTAACTTTTAAAAACTTAAAATTTAAAAATATATTTATTGAATATCTACATGTAGATTTTCATATGGTAGAAATTTATATTCTAATTTCTCACAAGTAGTATGTAGATAATACTGTGATTGTTGAGAAGTATTCTCAACATAAGCCGTATATTTCAAAACATGCCATCTCCAGGTCAAACAAATTTTTGTCGACAAATTCAGAGGCATATCATACTAATTATTTGTTATGTCTTCAGAATGATGATTGACATCAAATTGAAAGCTCTAGTTCCGATTCTACTTCAATAGTGTCCAACAAAAATGATCTGAACTTTACTTTAAAAAATACTGAACGTTTTTTCAAAAATTTAAATTTTGTAATTAAAAAATGCTTCAAATAACAAAAAACATTTTTTTTTTGATGGGTAATTGAAATAATGATTTATAAAAAAGATTTCAAAATATTTCCTTTTATTAGCTTAAAGTAGATTTTTTATCTTTGATATCACTATCATTCAGTATCTACTTGCAGATAATTGCAATAATTAAATTCTATCAACAGATTGTTCATCATGAGATCCATTAGGTTTAGACAAAGTACAACCACTGTATACATAAATGGTCCAACACTAAGCAATGGAATCTTTCTCTACCTTCTAAACCGCCATTGCGCTAGAGGATCCTGCTATTTACAAATATTGAAAATCTTATGCTGCATTCTGACAACTACTGCATTTTCTAAAACCTGAAATATTTTAAAGTATACCTGAGATCAACTGCAGCTCATGAAAGGCTTAATGCTTTGACTCTAACATATGGGCATCGATCATTTTTATTAGAAAGTGATAAAATGCTAAATCGCTTCACTGACAAAAAGAGAAAAATCGCACTCAGTAAAACCGTCTCATTAATATTTAAAATCTGTATGAAACTTGTATTTGATTCAAATGAATGCTGCATGTTTAAAATAACTATTCATAATCTATCCAGAATAAATTCTTTCTATTTATATTTGAAAAAGTATCGGAATCCATTAGGGACCCATTGTTATTTGTTACCTGCAACATAATGATATCTTAACGTACTCTATAAATATAATTAATATTAGATAAATTCCAAGTTGCACCCCCTGAAAAAAAAGGAAATCTCAGTTCCAAGTAAAATGACCTAGACTCAGCAAAGCTGAAAGTGGTCAGGTCAAGTCCGGTTCAGTATGGTCCAGTCCTTAAACATTGCGAGTCGTGTTTGTCCAAAGATTTCCTAAGATTATATGCAAATTTATGCAATTTATCATTCATTATTTATTTCAATGCAATTTAAACATACTTATAATCAAATATGTACAACAAATAATTTATCATAAAAAACCCAAATCAATCGACACATTAATAAAATTTCAAAGCCAAGTCATTGATTGCTTCGGCAAAAACAATATGATTTTATCATATATGTATTTCTCATTTAATAGTTTGGCACTCTAGCAGACGCGTATAAACTGCCTAATTAATTGTAATTTTGGTTTATTGCATAATTACGTCGTATTTCATTATTGAATGCACACCTAGTGTGTGCAGAATATTGATAATATCAAAAATTTTGAAATCATATCTGCAACATTCATTGCAAAAGTGTCATCGGAGAAGGACCCAAAGAGAAAAGAGATCGGTTTTCGAAGGCCCAGTTCAGTTCACTCCCAGTTCTGAGGCTCAGCCCATAAGCCTGCCTTAAAACATAAAAAGAGTTAAGCCCAAGCCAAAGCTAAGCCAAGTCAAGCCAAGTCCAAGTCCATATCAATTAAAATATTGTAATATATATTGACAAACATTTTCAGACAATCAGAATTTTAAGATCTGTATTGTTTGTAGACCTTAAGTCTTAAGAGGTCCATGGAGTATATCAATTTTTTGAAACTATTATTATATTAGCATAACAAAAATTTTTCTCTGGTGATTATTATTTTCAATTCTCAACATCTTTACGCAGCAATCTGAAAATTTGCATTTTAATTTGAACAACTTCAAGTTCGTCATTATAAGATCATCTTCAACATTTTATATAAATTTGTTTTAAAAAAGGACATATTTCATATATACATGATGTAGAATGGAAGGCAGAATGCAATTTTATGAGGTTTTCCACCTACTATAGAAACTTGGTTAGCAATTTTTTAAACATTGTCTGAAGCGCTTTTCTATTGTTATATGATTTTGTTCCTGAACGCTTTAATGCGTTGTTAAAATATAAGAATCAATTATGCTGTACATTAGTAATTGTGATTTGAACCCACGGCTATGGTGCAAACACCAATAAAATTTTTAGGGTAAGGGTGAAACTTTTTCAGATACAGGTATCATGCTCGTAAGTACCTTACGCACGCTTCACTAAGGCGAATCCTTATCCGCGGGTGCGGATGGGCAAAACTGGGTTATCGCGGATAATGTGATTGCCCAAATATCACTGAGCAAGATGATTGCCACTTGGTTTATTTTATTGTGATCAAATGAGTGTTTTCACACTGGTTGCTATAGTTTAAATACCTATCTTAGATTATTCAAAATTCGAGCCAACCCTAACCCCGAGCTCAGGTCCAATACAACATAGTGAATGTACTTTATGTAATTATAAACCAAAAGCAAGTATCCCAGCTTTATTAGATACCTTCTGCAAACTTATGGGTTTTAAAAAACGTCAAAGTAGGTTATATGACATATTTAGGGAAATAGTAAATTATTAAAAAACATCTATAATATAGAGGCAAAAATATGGATTATATTTATATTTAAAGCAAAAATTTTTTAGCGAGTTACAATTAAAATCATTCAGTATGTGGTGTGTACATATAGTTTTCGAGAATCGTCCATGTAGAACTCTTGAAACTATTTAATGCATACATTATTAATTAGAGAGATTACACATTTCTAGCGCATTACGTTGAGTAGTGGAAATCGAAAAATGAACATTTTAAAAACAGAGAATTAGTTTTCCTTTAAGATTACGATTTTATTAATACAATAAAAGCCTTTTTTAAGAAACTCCCTGCTCTCTTTAATAATGCATTTTAAGTGTGTGCTTAATTAATTATAAATAATTTATTCTATAATGCAAAATTTAAATTTATTTGAGTGCTATCTGCAAGCAATATTTTAGTTAATTCTTCAACAGTAAAGTAGAAAATAATGAACGTTTTGTCAAAGTGTATAATGCACTTTTTTCTCTCCAGTTTCCGCACATGCTAAAATATATGTAATTACGCGAAGGGTGCTTCATTGACACATAAGATATGTCCAGTAACTGCCCTGTACTGCAGATGAAAGCAGCTTTTCGATATATACTCCCATTTTGTTACATTTTTCACAGCATTCGAATACCACTTCAAAGTCAGTAAGAGGCTTCGGAAGTGCTTTTACTCATCTCACAGATTTCATGTTAAATGCTACTTTCGCGATGTTTATAATTTAAGCTTCTAAGCTTTACCTTATGATCAGTGTTGAACGGGCCGACAAATTTATGGTTCATAGTCTGTCCGGACGGTAAATGTATTTCTCTATCAACGCGCCAAATATAAAATAGACCCGCTCGACCCGAATCGTAATATCCTATCAACCGTAATATCTTATCAATTACTTCCTCACTAAATGAAATAATAATTTTCGTTGACAGTGGGCATGTTTGTGTTGTGCTTGGATTAAATGCATAATAGATACACGCAACAAATAAAAAAGGCAATGTGCTAATACTACCTTGAACTTGTATAGATGAAGGTCGGACCCTCCAATTTTTCTGTACGAGTTCAGCCCGTACGTCCAACATTGGTTAGATTGGATTTACAACATAACAAAAACTGTGCACAATTCAAGAAAATTTTATATGTTCATACAGATTTGCCTAATTAATGCGGAAAATTACTGGGTTGAATCTGAAATACCACAAAATTCTGCAATTCTCCGGATTTATTATGCACATCTCGGGAATGTAAAAAATGGGTTTTAGCCGAGAAGCCACATCTCTCTACGACAAGCCTTATGGACAGCTAGTAGTTAATCACATGTAAGTTCAACTGAATGCATTTAGCTAAAATTTCGTTTTCAACCATACAATTTTTATTAACCAACTATGAATTACATTTTGTTTGCAAATATATTAATTTTCTTATGAGTATAAATCTGTAAATATGTCATTTAAAATCCTTAATCAAGTCATAAGCATTGAATAAAAAACTAGTGAAAAAGAGAAATTCATTAGCGTAAGAGACAGGTTCTCAATTTAAAGACAAATTTAATGGAACTCAAGTTTTATAATTGATGCTTCAATTTTACCTAGAAAAGACGACTCCTTAGTAAGCTATTTTTAACAAGGATTTTGTTCTAGAAAGCGCATTTGAAAACAGCATTGCTTCACTAACATTTTAAAATTTTTATCTCAACCACTTTACATCACTTTAAGTAAAATGAACATTTAATTATTTTCGACAGGAAAATTTTCTATTAGAGATATCGATACGGGTATTTCCTTTTTCATAGAGTTTCACTTTAAAGATCTTTACATGGAAATGTAATAAATGTCACACTCTTTATAGTACATCAACTGATTTACACACAAGAAAAGAAATGGGTTGACTTAATAAAATCTGTCTCATTTAAATGTAGCCAAAATTGAGTAAATCTATGACTTTACTTTGTAATTAGTTGTTTATAACTACTGGCACAAATAGGTCTATGTATTAGACAAAAACAACCCATTGTACCATTAAAGTCATCGACCATTTTGTTCGCATTCTCAAAAAAATTTTCAAAATCATTCAAATTGTTTCCTAGCGTTCAGAAAATTAAGTGATTTGAAGCCTATGGTAGCAACAATTAGTCTCAACGCAAGCCGGTGAATGAAGGATGAAAACGATGGTTCTCTATCCAGTGGTGCTTTCAGATTAGAAATATTTAT